>JAQJVL010000466.1:640516-705198 GCA_035578905.1 Stictocephala bisonia | reverse complement strand
CGTGCGTGTGTGCGTGCGTGCGTGCGTGCGTGCGTGCGTGCGTGCGTGCGTGCGTGCGTGCGTGCGTGCGTGCGTGTGTGCGTGTGTGTGTGTGTGTGTGTGTGTGTGTGTGTGTGTGTGTGTGTGTGTGTGTGTGTGTGTGTGTGTGTGTGTGTGTGTGTGTGTGTGTGTGTGTGTGTGTGTGTGTGTGTGTGTGTGTGTGTGTGTGTGTGTGTGTGTGTGTGTGTGTGTGTGTGTGTGTGTGTGTGTGTGTGTGTGTGTGTGTGTGTGTGTGTGTGTGTGTGTGTGTGTGTGTGTGTGTGTGTGTGTGTGTGTGTGTGTGTGTGTGTGTGTGTGTGTGTGTGTGTGTGTGTGTGTGTGTGTGTGTGTGTGTGTGTGTGTGTGTGTGTGTGTGTGTGTGTGTGTGTGTGTGTGTGTGTGTGTGTGTGTGTGTGTGTGTGTGTGTGTGTGTGTGTGTGTGTGTGTGTGTGTGTGTGTGTGTGTGTGTGTGTGTGTGTGTGTGTGTGTGTGTGTGTGTGTGTGTGTGTGTGTGTGTGTGTGTGTGTGTGTGTGTGTGTGTGTGTGTGTGTGTGTGTGTGTGTGTGTGTGTGTGTGTGTGTGTGTGTGTGTGTGTGTGTGTGTGTGTGTGTGTGTGTGTGTGTGTGTGTGTGTGTGTGTGTGTGTGTGTGTGTGTGTGTGTGTGTGTGTGTGTGTGTGTGTGTGTGTGTGTGTGTGTGTGTGTGTGTGTGTGTGTGTGTGTGTGTGTGTGTGTGTGTGTGTGTGTGTGTGTGTGTGTGTGTGTGTGTGTGTGTGTGTGTGTGTGTGTGTGTGTGTGTGTGTGTGTGTGTGTGTGTGTGTGTGTGTGTGTGTGTGTGTGTGTGTGTGTGTGTGTGTGTGTGTGTGTGTGTGTGTGTGTGTGTGTGTGTGTGTGTGTGTGTGTGTGTGGAGGGGGGAGGGGGGAACGTTCCTTATAAATGTAATGAATGCTGAACATCTGTTTTATTTAGGTGTGTATTACATCCTTTAACTTAAATTTTTTTTAAACAATAATAATGACATAACAAAGGAATAGGGAGGAAGTTGGTTCCAGTTACCTGTCACCATTTATTTTTATTGCGATCTATTTTAATCATTGTTTACTATCTATTTATTTATTAGTCATTTGATATGGACTCAGCTCACGCTAGCCTTGAAGATGGCACTCAACACGCAGCCTGAAAGGTCGGCCTAAGTATATAACGCACATAAACCTTTGACGCGGTGGGATCTAGAAGACCAAGATTATATATTTAAATGATTAATTAGTTATTTTAAATGTATATTGGTTCAAATAAGAATAATTTTGACTGAACCCTTCCTTAAATACTACATTTGCAACTTCATTTCTCAAACTTGTCTATGAGACTGTATTATAACTGCTTGTGCTTCCAAATAATAAAGAAATATCATTTATTATTGACGATTTACCTTTAACACTATATTTTATTTTACATCAAGTTGCGAATGTAAGTCCAATTAGATTATGTTTAATAAGAGATACAAAAGTGTATTGATTAACATTAGAAATGCATATAACAAATAAAATTATATGGGTATTTTAACCGTAAACTTCTTAGAATTCCTTCAGCCATACAAAACAAAATACTACATGTGGGTTGAAGGAAGAAAATAACCAATACAACTAAATGAAACACACAAACAACATGGCTGCGTTCTGTGGTTAAACTATTTACATATATCTAATATATCCTCAGATATATAACTGTAGGTTGCACGAAACAAGATTTAATAAAAGTACTGAACTTTTACCATCAAAAACTACACATCAAGGATAAAAGATAAAGATAATGTTCAACCTCTGAAAGGTAAATAATATCAAATGATAACTGGTTATCCACCGTTAACATACTCTGTTGTTTATGATAAAAACACATGCAAAATAAATATAAGGGCAGTTTTACGAACAAGTATTTTTTTAAAGCTGAAGACAACTTTATAATACTCAGCCAAGTAGTATCAATAAATAAAATATTAAAATGAGTTTTTCAGGAGTATGAAAAACGACATCTGCGAATTATGATGTAGATTTATCTGGTGGGTGTAAAAAATGCGTGGAAAAGGCTGTTTATTATTTGGAGTGAATAACTTTTTAATAATTATCTGCTGTAGATTTTTTTCAATTACACTAATGGGAATATTCAATTTTGTACACTTCAATTTAACTTAACTTCAAAATAATATGAGGGGGGTTCTTAGGATTTTCAAAAGGAAAATCTCAAAATAATGTAAATTTCTTTATTAGGCATATTCTTTATTTATAGTGTAATATGTTAAAGCACAATTTAACATTATACAATTTTAAATTTCCTTCCTAAATCCTAACTAATGTTGATCTTAAGAAAATCCTTTAAGAGTTTATGATTTTAAATGAGTACCACAGTTCATGTATACTTATGTATACATATAAGTAGCATAAACTAGTTTGATTGCAATTTGTTTTATCTATTGATTCTAAATGATCTCTCATTTACTAACTATGCATAAAAACATGTTAACTATAAACATATGATTTTATATGATCTAGAGTATTTATCCTAAGAAATAGTACCCATCCTAAGATAGAGCACTTATCTTAAGATATAGTACTTATCCTAAGATATAGTACTCATCCTAAGATAGAGCACTTATCTTAAGATAGAGCACTTATCCTAAGATATAGTACTCATCCTAAGATAGAGCACTTATCTTAAGATAGAGCACTTATCTTAAGATATAGTACTCATCCTAAGATATAGTACTCACCCTAAGATAGAGCACTTATCTTAAGATATAGTACTCATCCTAAGATATAGTACTCATCCTAAGATAGAGCACTTATCCTAAGATATAGTACTCATCCTAAGATAGAACACTTATCTTAAGTTATACTACTTATGCTAAAAGCTGTAGTACTTATACTAAGATATAGTATTCATCCTTTGATAGAGCACTTATCCTAAGATATAGTACTTATGCTAAAAGCTATAGTACTTATCCTAAGATATAGTACTCATCCTTTGATAGAGCACTTATCCTAAGATATAGTACTCATCCTTTGATAGAACACTTATCCTAAGATATAGTACTTATCCTAAAAGCTATAGTACTTATCCTAAGATATAGTACTGATCCTTTGATAGAGCACTTAAGTTATACTACTTCTGCTAAAAGCTATAGTACTTATCCTAAGATATAGTACTCATCCTTTGATAGAGCACTTATCCTAAGATATAGTACTCATCCTTTGATAGATCATTTATCCTAAGATATAGTACTTATCCTAAAAGAGAGAGTACTTATTCTAAGATAGAGCGCTTATCCTAAAATATAGAGTACTTATCTTAAGATGATCGTTCTATACCTGTTCTCGACTATCTTGAGGTCGTTGTACTCCATTGTGATTTTTTTAAGTTTTTAAGTATCACTCATGCAGGTATTAGTACATCTTTTTAGCCCTGGAACAATGTATAAATATTAATATTTTTGCTATGTATGTACAAGTGTAGTAATTAGTTTTTGTATATTTAAATGTACTTAAAACATATTTAAAAAGCTTTATACATAAGTAAATGTCTAACATGTAACTTTATTATTCCTAAAAAAATATGTAAACATCAACATTAATCAAATCAAAGAAATATAAAAAGAGGATGAAAATGGCAACAAAAAGGATAAGAAAATGTTTAAAAGTGTTTTTATGGAAAATCAATTCAAGCAACGATAAAACTAAGGTAAAACTTTAAAAATTATTCAACATATACTATATTTTTAATATAAAAAGTTAAGTGTTTAATTTAAGGAGAATAAAGTAAAATAATTGAGATAATTATTATAACTCAATTAGTATAATACCATTAGCTGTAATACATAAATACCAGTATAAAATGAAAGCCAAACTACGGTAATATAGACGTAGTTATTAATAGGCCTAAATCCACACTTCCTTGCTATTTTACTTAGCAAGGTTGAAAATACGACTCATCAGATAAGCAATTTATAATATTTACCAAGCTTCATAAGGAAGGCTTCTTCTAACTAAAATCTATGCTATCAACCTCAGGGATACATCTCTATTTTGTAACAAAAATAAACTTTATGTTGTAAAAGCGCAACACGAAACTACAAAAAACTAACCTGAAAAATTATTTATTGAAAATATTTTAGACTTTTATTTTATTACCTAAATATAATAATGTATAATGACTCAGTAAATAATTTATTTATCTATATACTTTATGAATTGCACTATCCATACAACATTAAGTATTTAAATTTACAAATATCATTACAATAAGGCTGTACAACAACCTTTGTGAGCGATCATAAAAATGAAATTAACCAAGAAAGCCGTTTGTAAAGCATTCCAACTTTGTAATGTGTATTACAATATTTTACAAACAAATTCACCCCAAAATGCTACAATTTCCTGAGTCTGATATCAATAAAAAACGTACTTTATATGAATACAAATTTAACAAAAGAAGAGACGCCTACAAACACACAACGTTCTACAACTCGATATAAACTGTGACAGAGTGTGCTGACACCACATCTGCGTGTCTTCACCATGTTAATTTAATCACTCATTTCATTAATTTTTTCTATGAACGTGACCTTTTTCAAGTTCATTGTTACGTTTAATGCATTTTATAAATTAAATACAGTAATAAAGGGCCAGGAAAGGTCAGTTGGGCGTTTTCTGTCATTGTGAAGGACAAACCGAAAATGTGTTTAGACCTAATGTTTTGGTCTGTTTTAACTTCATTCGCACGTTCACATGGGCCTATAGGCCTACGGGTGAACTTTATTCAACGAGTGAAGTACCGACCGTTGGCTCAATAGGGATTCGAACCTTGGAACTAAGTAATCCCAGCCAACCTAAAAGCCTACCTAATCTAAAGTTACAAGTTGACTAAGAGTTGTAAATAATACACCAAAAAGGGCCTTCTTTTCAATATAAAATAAAATATAATATAATGTTAAAAGTTGGATAGGTTTGACTATGTAAAAGTCTTACATAACACTACAGTACATATATTTAACTGTAAAATTACTGGATAGGTTTACATATATACAGTATATATCCCAAAGTATCATATTCTAGTGTTTCTGGAAGGGAAATTTATCATGTAGTCTGATCTTAAGGTAGGTGAAAATAAAAAAAGGAAATGAAAAATCTATTTATTTCACAAAATTTATATAAAATATTACATTTTATAATAATAAATTAAATAATACCTCCCCTTTATGACAATGACATGTAGTGCTGGCAGTCGATTGTCATGAATTTTGTTTTGTCTACGTTCATTGTTAAAATATTTTCATTGAACCATTTTTTAATCATATAGAGATTTTAGCAGGCAGTCTTAAAGACTTCTGCCCACGTACTACCATGGAAAATCACATCCCTATCGTCTGCAAATAAATATAGTAGACCTCTTATATTCAATTTGTCTAAGTTATTAATATAAATTAAGAAAAGTAATGGTCCCAGATTACTACCTTGGACCATACCATAATTTACGTCAAGGTCGCTATTTCGACCACTAATAGAAACAAGGCCATTATGAGTATGGTTCATATAATCACCTCTTATACAATGGGGTCAAGATTTTAAATTCACTGCCACATGAAATTAGAGTTGTAACAAACATACAACGTTTTGAGAAATAAGAAAATCCATTTTTTCTTAAGCAGATCTGTTATAGCGTATCTGGGTTTGTGTATCTGTTGGGCGCGGATAGAGTCACCTTATACAAATAATTCGAATTTAATTTTGTTTTGTGATTGTTACATAATGGAACATAATAACATAATGAAAGATGTTATGCAGTATTCTTATATGTATAGTTATTATTATCTTTTTTATAATCGCCATATTTTTCAATTAATATATCGCCTTGAAAATGGCGTTGTTATGAGTTTATAGTTTATTTAAATATAGACATATGATTTTGCGTTATCAGATTCATTCAGTTAAAAGTGTTTGATATTAATAATGCTAAAATTATCTACTTTCTGCCCTACCAAAACAACAATGCTTTACAATCTTGAAATGATATATACAAATATTACTTTAAAAAATTATCTGAAACGAGATTTTAAAATGACAAGAGCAAAACAGTTTTTCATATGCGTAAAATATGAAATGCTCTGTCAATGCCTCATTTTCTCATTGCTTTCACGTGGATGTAACATTATTTACCAGATAACATTATATATTCATTTATTTCTCCTTCTACAGACTTTGTGTGAATAATATTACAACGTAGGTTTATTTAATTAATTGATATAAACAGTAAAATTGTCATTAATTAAAACAATGTAAATATTGTTATTCTAAAATATGGATGCTTAATCTAACGTTCTTTGTTTTAAGATAATGTACAGGGAGTATGCTGTTTTGGCCAAAAGGATGTAGATGTGGTTAGCAAAGGGGTGTAAATTTGATGATACAATTAGGGTGAGTGGTAAGATTTTCATAACCGTACGTGGTATTGAACACCCACCCACCCAAACATGAACAGTAGTATTGTTTGACTACTTCCACTGACACAGTTGACCCGCCCACCCATACAAGTACGTGATATTGGCCCACCTACCCTCACATTCACGTGCAGTGGTAATTATTTGTTCATATTTACTATTTTAATATACACAAGAACATTTTTAGCAAACAGCTTCCTAATATTTCAATCCGGAAACTCAGTATTTGATAAATTAGAAGAATAACGTTAATTTTTTCGAAAAATGACTTTAAATATTCTTCTTTTAGCTACCATAAAAATGGCAATGACCTGCAATGCAGTCCGCCCTAGACCAATACACCATACTGCAACAAGGACTGTACGTAGGTATAGTAGACACTCCTGCGCTGGTCTGAAGTCAGACTCCCATCCCTTATAATTGTTATACTTTAGTGTGTTAGTTTGACAAGTCTAAAATATGTAAGACAATAAAATTATTTGGTATTGCCGAGGTTGAAGATCAAGGTGTCACGAGTGCAGTGAGTGATGGAGTTGTCATACCAAAGGTGAGCCAATGAGGCTTTCATCACACGAAAACGACATACTCCAACAGTTATTGCACGTAGGCATAGTACACACTCCTTCGCTGGTCTTTCCCAACATCCCTTAGAATCCCTATCACGTGAGATATTTTAGACTATCAAGTCTAAAATACGTTACATACAAAAAATTTAACCTCAAAATTATAACAATCTATCCATGTATTGATATGTCTGTAAAAGTTAACCTGAAAGGATCTGTAATCTGTGTGGGTTTGGTAATGGTTGATACAGATGGAGCAGGGAGAGGGTGCTCTCCACGTCCGCTTCATTGGATAAAGAACTTTGCTATCCGAACTCTGAGCTAGGTTTCTCGCAGCATTGGCTCAACTATAACCAGAAAACTTTTTCAGCAGAGGGTTGTTGATCCACTCATCTCCTCAGACTGGTATAAATAAAAATAACGTCAGTTATAAGACAGTATAGAACAAATAGTTGATATGAAAACCGTAATGTCTTACAAATAAGTAAAATGTATTATAACAATTAGTTGGGCTATCATTAAATCCTTTAATGTAACACCTTAATGCCACCCACTCTCTTCATAATATTTTTTATATTTATTTATTTTACTTTCAATAAGACGCCGATCATCAAGATACGATCATCAAGATATGAGTGTAGTTGAACGAATGTGGTCATTGTTTCTAATTAAGGTCAACTGTTCCTTAGCAAAGCTCATATAACCAGGCTAACCAAAGGACCTAGAATTAGTGTGGAATCTGAACCACGTAGTATTTGTCTTTTATGACATAGTTACAAACATCATACTCAGTTCTGTTCTCTTGGAACATAATCACATTAGAAGCTGTGGGGAGAGTTAACTAGGTAAAAAACATGGGCCAAGCTTCGAGTTGTGTTGTATGATAGAATGAACAAGTTGTTAGTTTAAAAATTGTGGATGTTGAGTTCATGACTATCTTAAATATTTCTTTTTTCGTAGCCTTTAAGGATTATGGTTTCTAAACGTTACGGTTGTTGAATGTTCATTTCTTAAGGTTTGTTTTTATTTAAAGTTTTTAAAGACTTGATTGGTGGTTCCAAAAAATTGTCACTTTAGTCATCTTTATTTAGATTTTTATATTGCTGTTGAATATGTTGTTAATAATATTATTTTTTGTGGATCCTAAACATCAATATTGTTTTAACTTGAGTTTAATTAATTTAGACTTTTTTTAATTTGAGGTTAATTTATGAACTACTTCATAGAAAACTTAAAAAGGTTTCATTTATAGATTTTGATTTAAGTTATATTAAATAATTGTAGTGAACTTTAATCCGTAGAGAAGGGTTTTTTAATTCAAAATTGTATTTTTGTTACTAAATTATTACTACTTTTTGAATTGTACAAGAATGTTCCTAAAATACATAAAATGCTTCATAAATATTTATTGAGAGCACTTTCTTCAGTATATAGATAAAATGTATGTATTTATAACCTATGTAGATTTTGACTTAGAAGCTTTTCATGCAAAAACTGTAAGATCCGGAAAAGTGCTTTTATCGGATTTTGGTAAATCTCATTTTCATAAAGGAACAACGGCTTTCTAACAACTGGTGTAATAAAACAGGCCACCAAAATGAAAAGATGTGAGATTTGTCAGCTCAAAGTAAATACCTAAATCTGCACGGATAGTAAACAGTACATTCAGGTAATGCTAAAGAAAGGCTTACAAATCCAATGTTTGCATGCAAGACTTTGGATCACTGTGTCCTTTTTACACATTTAGGTATTTATCAATAAGAAGTCGATCGGCAGGATACGGGTAATTTGTGTGGCGAATGAGTGTAGTCATTATTACTAATTTACGTAAACTTTACCTTAAAAAGGACATTTATTAATAGCCTGAGGACGATTATTAACTTACGACTTAGTGTGGAATTCGAACCACGTAATATTGGTTGGAATGTTGGCAAACTATAGAGTCTGATACTACGTTCTCGTCCCTAAATAACATTCAAACTTGTTTACTAGTGTCAGGCGCTATACTTCGATGGTTACTGATCAGACGCCATGTTGGTTTTAGGATTACAGGACAGAGACTACTGCCTACACGATCTACGATATTTAGCCCAGTAGTAGCTGGGTTAGTCTACAATTCTACGCCAAAGAGTTGAACTCTGCTCTCCTTAGACTGAAGTGGACTTAACATTTTAAGATCTTTAGCTACAGATAATGTATTTTACTAAATAGTACATCAAGAGGTCCAATTTTTTTGACTTTGGTGTAATAAAACATGTTATTATGCATTGTAACATAATGCTGTTTTATGTTACAATGCATAAATTAACAAGTTCTCGTACACACTTTTGTATTAATTTATAAATTATACATGTAAGTTAATCACAACAATTTATTAAGCTAAAATAAATATGACTAATAGGGTGCAAACCTATAATTGAATATGTTCCCCTGTAAAACTAAGAAAACATCACAATTTTCCTTCGGTCTAATTTGATTTGTAATATTTATCAGTGAAGTTATTCCATCCTGCTTGTTTTTATTGCTGTTATTGCAACCAGTTGCGGCAGCTCAATTGCGTTTGGAAGTTAGGAAGCAATCTAATAAGTCAATCTAAAAACCTCGTGATTGGGGTTGCAGCCTGAGTCATTCCCAAGTCGTTGGTGTTAAAGTTGCGCTTCACCCTTCTCTTCTCCAAAATAAGTTGCTTGTCCTCACGCCTCACAAATCTTGCTGGATGGAAGCACTGCTTACAGTCATTGCAAAGGATTTTATGACGAGCTGTACAGATTTACTACACACCTTACAGCTGCTCATTTTATAAACCGACAACCACAACTTTTGAAAATAAAGAAAGAAACAGAACTCGAGTTTTACACAAACAGGACCGTTAGGAAATCACAGCACAATATTACTTATCGCATAGCACAAGATAATACTGGTAACTGATAACGGAGCACCGGGCACTGTCGTCCGCTCGCCACGACGTCTGACTCATGAATAAATAATTACCGTAACTGGAAAGAGGTTTAACTCAGCACTTATCGAGTGCAACACCTCAGAAATCATCAGCTTAGTGGTCGTGCTCAAGCACTCAAACCCTCCCGTTCAATTTAACACTACATATAAAACAATAGTCTACCTTCTTTAAAATTCCAACTGATCACTTGTTAATTTTTTCATGGATTTGGTGTTCTTCTGTTGATCTTTTAAAGTCGCGAAATTCTTCCCATCATAGCATTAAAATAATGTATTTCCTTATTTTATATTTTATTGTGTGTTTTTTTTATATTATTAAATTAGTCTATAATAACAACGACATACAAACATTTTTTTAATTCAGAAATGATTTTATAGTTTTATTATGATTGTACTGTATTGATGATTTCTTTTTCAAATTAATTACATCAATAATATTTTTAAATATAAATAGAGTTCAACTAAAATAGTAAAATTAACGTTAAATCCTAATTTTAAATGAAAATTATGAAATATGTTCTTCAAAAGCACAATATCTAAAATGAATTGTTGTATTCTTAGTGTTAAACATTTATACGATCGAATAAACATGAATGATACGAGTACATAACAGTTTTAACGGTATGAATTATTCCGTCCAGTTTGTTTAATAACAGTATTATTTTTTTATGAAAGTGCAATACAAAATAAATATGACTAATAGGGTGCAAACCTATAATTGAATATTTTCCCCTGTAAAACTAAGAAAACATCACAATTTTCCTTCGGTCTAATTTGATTTGTAATATTTATCTGTGAAGTTATTCCATCCTGCTTGTTTTTATTGCTGTTATTGCAACCAGTTGCGGCAGCTCAATTGCGTTTGGAAGTTAGGAAGACTAAAGTCTAGTCAAAATACTGCGTTACAAGTTTGTTTTTAAAATTCAGCTGACGTTCAGATTCCGTCTAGAATTGAGTAGAGAGTGGAAGGGGCGCCATCTTGGCAAGACTTTCGGCTTCACTTATATTGCCGTGTGTCTAGTCTATTTTGTTCTTTGTTCTGTATGTACAACTTGTATACCGTAACTAATTATAAGATGAAATATAATTTCTTGTGAAAGTAAAAAAAATCTAATTCAGTGCCATATGTTTTGATAACGATTTATGTGTTTAGATTGAAATTAGAATTTGCTTATGTATTCACTCAATACATTAATAAAAACGATTACATTGTGTATATTCAGTTTGTTGTAACGTTAGTATTTTTCTTGGGAACGACTTGGAAATGACTCAGGTTGCAACCCCAATCTATATTAACGAAAGTCTCTGCCCCGGAAGAAGAAGGTTGTACGCGGTGGCTCGTCAAGCTAAAACCGAGAAGTCCTACACTTACCTATGGATTCGCAATGGAAGAATTCTTATGTGAAAGGAACCATCAGCTCCTGTGAGAGTGATTAATTCAATGGATGACTTGGCTGGGTTATAAGTTACAAAGATCAGGTACTTTCATTTGTTTTGATGATAACCTTAAGTTATAATGGAAGTTAATGTAAATAATTCTTTTTCACTTTTTAATGATTTTTGTGTAGATAATAGTGAGTTCGTGGTATTGCACCAAAATATAAATAGTTTACGGGAGAACTTCAACTCTTTTTTAATTTATGTTAATTCATTGAATAAATTACCAGATGTTATAGTGCTATCAGTAGACAATAGGTGGCAGAGTGAGACTCAGGTCTCTGTAGTATCACGGAAAATGAAGGCGCTACCTTTTAATTAATTAATATTACCAACCCACCGTGGGAAAATTCCCTCCCTAAATTTCCCTCAAATTCCTAAATTTCCCTCCAAATTCCCACATCATACTATATAAAATGAAATTTTTTCAAGATGGCGGCATTTCCCTTGTTATACTATATAAAATACACTCCTAATCTTTTCCCCGTTATACTATATAAAATGTAAAAAGATGGCGACCTTTTATATATGTACTATAATAACTGCACTTTTAAACTTCGATTATTACCGTCGGCTACCTTCGTACGCTCTTAGCCTACGATATACACGTCGGCTGCTGGTCTGGCGCGCATGTGCGGGGACTTGTGCTCGGTGGACAAGCGCGTTACGTCACCACTCATACAGCGGCTGCGAAACTCGGGTATAGGACTCCAGGCGCCAGACTGGTTTTCCTGTCGCAACACTCAAGGTTACCCTTGACGGGCATGCGCCAATGTGTGCCGCGCTCTACTCCCTCCCTACCTACCACAAGTAATCTTTCTCACACGTACTGTTAGCCTACCTATTTAAATAAATTTTGAATTTAATTGTTCTGAATGTTTAATAAATACACTGTTAACGTGCGCTCTTACCAATACACCTTTTAATTAAATATATGTTTAAAAAACGAAGACGCTACCCGCAATACACCTTTTAATTAAATATATGTTTAAAAAACGAAGACGCTACCCGCAATACACCTTTTAATTAATTATATGTTTAAAAACGAAGACGCTACCCGCAATACACCTTTTAATTAATTATATGTTTAAAAATGAAGGCGCCAGCTGCAATACACGTTTTTAATTAATTATTTATACAAAAATGAAGGGACAATTCTTTTTATTTTATCTGTTTATAATTTGTATATCGTAGGCTAAGAGCGTACGAAGGTAGCCGACGGTAATAATCGAAGTTTAAAAGTGCATTTATTATAGTACATATATAAAAGGTCGCCATCTTTTTACATTTTTTATAGTATAACGGGGAAAAGATTAGGAGTGTATTTTATATAGTATAACAAGGGAAATGCCGCCATCTTGAAAAAATTTCATTTTATATAGTATGATGTGGGAATTTGGAGGGAAATTTAGGAATTTGAGGGAAATTTAGGGAGGGAATTTTCCCACGGTGGGTTGGTAATATTAATTAATTAAAAGGTAGCGCCTTCATTTTCCGTGATACTACAGAGACCTGAGTCTCGCTCTGCCACCTATTGTCTACTGCTATCTGAGATCTGGATACATAATTGTGAACTTAACGCTTTTAAAATAGATGGCTACACTCAATTTGCTAAAACAAATGAGAATTACCGTTCTGGTGGTGTAGTTGTTTACGTGTCTGAATATTACTGTGCGTGTTGGAGCCGCTTATTATAAATACAACGGATGCGGTCAAGGTTAATATTTCCTTATCTCAATCTCTTTCTATATCAGTTCTCGCTATTTATAGACTACATTCCTTTGCTTTGGTAAATTTTCTTCCTGAATTAAGTACTGTATTATTGAACTCACAGGAGCATAATTTGTTAGTAGTAGGTGATTTAAATATTTGTATCTTAAAAGATTCATCTCAGGTATTTGAATATCGATCCATAATGGCTAGTTTTGGGTTAAATGAGTTAATAAACACTCCAACCAGAATAGTTGGAAATAGTTCAAGCTGTATAGATTACATGTATTTTAGGTCAAAAAGAAACGATTTTAGTTATAGGGAGTGTGTTATGGCATCTGGTATTAGCGATCATGATGTAATTGTTGGTAGTTTTAAAAGCAATATATCCGTTTCACTTAGGCCTGATGTCAGTAAAATTGTACAAAGTAAAATTGGTTACGTGCTTTTTAAGTCCAATTTAAGTACATTTGATTGGAAGTGTATTTATAATGTAGGTGATGTAGATGTAGCTTTTAGGTTATTTGTTGATATTCTGAAGAAATCATTAGAGGAAGCCACTAAAGTTAATACAGCTGTTAAAAAACAACGTCTATTAAAACCTTGGATGATGGATAGTTTGTGTGGCAGGCAGCAGTACAAGAACAAGTTATATAAGATGGTCAAAAAAAGGGGAACTACTAACAATAGATTACAAGAATTTTAAAACATATAGTGAACGTCTGAAACTGGATATTGATAATAGAAAACGACTACTCTACTCTCTTTGAGAAAAATCACAATAACGTTAAAAAACAATGGGAGACAATAAATAGTGTTATAGTAAAAAGATCAAACAAACTAGATATTGGTAGAATATGTTAATCAATGAATTCTTCTGTTGTTTTACAAGACCCAAAGTGATTGCAGAAGAGTTTAATGACTTCTTTGTTAATATCATAAACTCTCTTAGGGACAGATTAGACTCAGCTGATTTAATGGACAAAAATAGGTACAACCTACTTTTTCCAACGACTAGTTCATGTAAGTCGTTCTATTTTTTCCCCACATGTTCAGAGGAAATTGATCTAGTCATAAGAGTGTTAAAACCCAATAAAGCCCCCGGTATTGATAGTATATCGGCCTTTGCTTTAAAAGAAGTAAAGGATATTATATCACCAGTCTTAGCTTTTTTAATTAACTTAAGTTTCGAAAGTGGGGAATTTCCATCAGTATTAAAATTGGCGGTAGTTGTTCTTTGTTCAAAAAGGGAAATTCTCTAGATCTAAATAATTACAGACCTATTTCTTTACTTTCAGTTGTTTGATAATAATGATTTATTCCAGCATTAAACTTTTAAAAACTATTTACAATAACTATACTCTGGAAATAGCTGACCACTCTTCCAAGTACTGTGGCCAGTGGTACAATTTTACAAACAAAACACTTTTAGAGTCCAGTATGTTCATGTAATTGCCGTGAGCCGCACTCTGTGGCGTCTGTCAGGCACAGCTGACCCTTATCTATAAGATAACACTGAACACTACCGATCATGTATTGTGGTGCACACTAATGATGTTTGAAATTAACTGCTACTCCATTATAACATTCAATATATTACATAACTAAATCAAAAACGTTTCTTATACAACAATTTTTCAATGGCAATTTAAAAAATGTTATATCACTATGACTGAACAACCAATTTTTAGTTCTCAAGCAAAAAGTCTTAATATTATTTATTTATTTGATATCTTGTGGTAATATATTAAAATATGTTGGTTCACTGTAAACAAAAGAATGCTTGAATGAGGATTTATTTACTTTATGAACTCTGAAAATTCGTCTTTTGATACTTCTAGTGGTATACAGAAGATCATTTGTACCGGTATTACCACTTCGCAAATAAAACAACCTTAAGACTTTAAAAACATATAGATGCTGTATAGGCAAAATCTTCATTTCTATAAACAATGGCAAAGAGCTTTCTCTCTTTTTTTTATTTAATATTATTCTTAAGAAATGATTTTGAACAACTCTTAGCTTGTCTATTAAATATTTGTATGTTCCTCCCCAACAAACTATTCCATATTGCAACCTAGAATCAATTAGTGAAAAATATAAAGATCGTAAAAGTTCAGGGGAACAAATATTTTCCAAGAAATAGAATTTACGTATCGAGGACCTCAATTTAGACAATATTTTTTTAATGTGCGTTTCCCAATTTAATTTTTCATCCAAAGTTAGTCCAAGATACTTAAACGTTGGTACTTTTTTAATCGAATCGCATTTGCAATTTTCTGTATCACAATCAAAATTATGGTATTTTAAATCGTTCATGAGGTCGAAACTTTTAAAATCGAAATTTATATATTCGTTTTTATTTACATTAATTATCATTTTATTTTCCGAACACCAGTCTCTAAGTGTGTTCAGGTCTTCAGTCACATGGTTGGTTAATGTGTCAACATTATTATTTGAGTAAAATAGAGCTACGTCATCGGCTAACGCATTAGGTTTCCAATTCAAGCATATCATTTATAAAAATTAAAAACAATGTGGCTGAAATGACGGAGCCTTGTGGGACCCCGGCTGTGGTGGGCAGTGGCTCGCTGAGACATTCTCCTACTCGCACTCGTTGCTTCCGTCCCGTGAGAAAACTACGGAACCAGCTGAGAGCCACTCCCCTCACACCCGTGGCCTCCATCTTTAGCAACAAGATTTCATGATTTACCATATCAAAAGCTTTTTTAAAATCAATAAATAATCCCGTTGATTTATTGCTAGAGTTTAAACTATTGTAAATCAGATTAGTTACATTAACAAGTGCGTCTTCAGTGGATTTACCTTTTCTGAAACCATATTGGTTTGAACTGAAAAATGTATATTATTTAAATGTCTAATAAGTCTGAGCTTTATTACTTTCTCAAAAATCTTTGAAAATATTGATAAAAGACTAATAGGACGTAGGTTATCTAATTTAACCGACGTTCCTTTCTTAAAAATTGGAATTACTATACTGACTTTGAGTTTATCAGGAAATACACCGCAACAAAAACTCTGGTTGATAATATGCACTAAAACGGGAGATATAATTTCTGCTACATTTTAAATCAATGTTGTGTTATTATTGTCAAAACCAGAAGATTTTTTATTTTTTAAACCTTTAATGATTTATATTACTTCAACAGTTGTAGTTGGTTCAACAAAAAAAGATGATAATCTATGATTCAAGTTAAAGCGGCTTATCTGAGATCTAACTTGAACTGATTGTACTGATATGAAATGTCTGTTTACTTCCCGAGCAACAAGGCACGGGTCAGTTATGCTTACCCCGTTATCTAACTCTACTCTATCAATACTATTGTTCTTCTTAGCTCCTGTCAAACCGTTTATTATTTTCCACTGAAGTGCCGAGTCACCGTTACAGTTTAAAATTTGATTAGCGTAATAAGCCGTTTTAACTTCATTTACTTCACTTCTGAGATTTTGGCAAAACCAATTAAAATATTCATAAAAATTTTTGTCATACGGTCTTTTTTTATACATTTTATACAATTGCTTTTTCCTGTTAAGTTTTGACAAAAGTCCAGAATTAATCCAAGGACTTATAACTTTATCTCTGCTTAATTTAGAGTTTATATTTACTGACTTTTTACAACTATTAACTACATTACACAAAACCTCATGGAACTTATCAAAAGCTATATTTACATCATTTATCTTAAAAATATCTAAAAACAAAATATCGTGCATTTTTTGTTTGATTAATTTATAATCAACAATATATTTTTCCTCTGGAATAGAATCCTTATTTATAGCCAGCATTTTCTTTTCGGGGTAGAATATTTTCAAGCCAAGTAAACAATGATCAGTTAGGTTTATGTCAAAAACTCCACTATGAAAAATTGATAAATTTCTATGTCTAATAAAAATGTGATCGAGGCAGGATTTAGTTTGATGGGTTATTCTTGTTGGACATTTAACTATTTGCGAAAAACCTAACCCATTTAACATCGTCATGTAATTCTGAGTACTGGGTGACTCATCTAGCAAGTCTATATTTCCGTCCCCAATCAATATTGAATTATTATCCAAACTACATATGCTCGAATAAAGTTCTTGAGTGAAATCGTTTTCTGAAAATCTATGCAGTCTATAAATGCAAAACAAATTAAAAAACATATCATTTAATCGTATTTATAAAAATAAAACGTCTGCTGTTGCTATTTTAATGTTTAAATTAGTTGCATGTATATCCTCATCTATATAACAAATTATTTCTCCTGCCCTGTATGTATCGTTGGAACAATGCAATGTATTATATCCTGAAATTTGAAACAACTCCACCTCATCACTATGTATCCATGTTTCACAAAGGACAATAATACTAATTTTCGTTTTTATCTGACTAAGCTCCAAAATAAAGTTATTGAAATTTTTCCTCAAGCTTCTAATGTTGGCATAGAGTATATCATGGCTTTTTTTGTTATCAGTAAAAAAATTGATTAGATAATTTGAATAATCTGTCATTAATAATGTGTATGCATAATAAAAAATTTAAAAAAATACTGTATTGAAGAAACTACAAAATATCTCACAATACTTAATAAGCAATACTTTGAAATTTAATGCTTACTCTATTTGAGTTTCTCAATGTCCTCGAAGCTGTGGAACCTCTTGACAGGGGCACCTTCTTCCTTCCTGGCAAAGAACTTGGCGTCCTTGCACCACGCGAAGGTGTAGCCGATCTCCCGACACTTCTGCTTCAACTTGGAGAGGAGTTGTTTGTTTGCCGGTGATAGGTGGTCACTGATGTATACCCGCTGAGCCGGAAACCGCTGATTCACCTGCTGAGCTGTTAACGCAGGCTTCTTTCCCAGGTACTTGCTGATCCATTCTTCTTTCTTCGTTCTGTTGGTAAACTGGCCGACTAGGGCAGGGTCTCGGTCATTCCGGTAAGAAGGTACACGGTGCGCGGCGATGTCATTGCTCTGCACATCTACTCCGATAGCTGTAGCCACATCCTTCAGCAGATCGTTGACAGACTCCCCCTTCGTCACCGGCAGACCGCTGATTTCTACATTGTTAACTCGAGAATACTGTTCTAGGTTTCTGATTTTGTCACGGAGTTCTCGAACTTCTTTAGATAGGAAAACTGATTTACTTTTCATCTCTTCATTTTCTTTCTGAATCTGAGAAAATTGAGTTGCTAACTTCTCTACCAATTCAGAAGAAGCGTCCATCTTATCAGAAATAAATTGTACGGACGTTCTGAGCTCACTAACATCACTTCTAAAGTTGGCAATTTCGTTTAGGATATCTTTCTTGAAACTTGCCATTTCCTCAAACACTTCTTTTTTAAACCCTTCCATAATTGTTACTAGAAAGTCTTTGCTTAAAACATTAGAAGTTGCAGAGACAGATTTTGCGCTGCCTTGTGAGGAATTTGATTTACAATCTTTACATTTAAAGTCTTTAGAAGAACGGGTTTTTTTCTCAAACTCACCTTTTATGCACTCAGCGTGAAACACATCACCACAGGATCCTGAGCACTTCACATCAATGTCTTCGTTTGAAGTGTTTTTACAAACGCCACAGATTGCCATTTTACCAAAAATAAGTTAAAACCACTTTTGAGACGTGAATAGACAAACAAACGCACACGAGCCGCACAAGGTCTGGCAGTAACCTTAAACTGATAAGAGAGCTCTTATCAGCTCGGCGGACAGAGCTGGACATTTCAAAGGTAGTCGAGAAGATAGTTAAAAAAAGTTTTAAATTTTCTTAAGCTTAGAAATTATTTTTCATTAAACCAATTTGGCTTTTCTGAAGAAAAATAAACCGATGATGCGTTATTAAAATTTATTTCCGGCATATATAAAGCTTTCAATGAGAAAAGTTCTGTCGGTGGTATATTTGTAGACATAACTAAAGCTTTCGATGCAGTTGACCATGATATCTTACTTTCTTATATGTTTAAAGCAGGATTTAGAGGAATAGCTTTTAAATGGTTTAAAAGTTATTTATTTGAAAGAGCACAATGTGTAAGAATCAAATATCAGTACAGTGAATTTAAATACGTAACCTGTGGTGTTCCTCAAGGATCCGTTCTTGGACTCATTCTTTTTTTAATATTTATTAATAGTTTATGCTCTGGTTATTTTAAAGGTGTCTTAAGCTGTTTTGCTGATGATACTGCACTTTGTTATAGCTCAATTACCACTGATCAATTAAAAAATGACATGCAAGAAGATCTCGACTCATTGAAAATATGGTTTACATTTAATAAATTAACGTTAAGCTTAAAAACCAAATATATTCATTTTTCATTAAGAGAAAGATCTATATACATTGATGTGTTATATTATAGGTGTGTTAGTTGTCTTTTATTAGGCCATTCTGTTTGTAACGAGTGTATGGTTCTTGAGCACGTGGATAGTAATAAATATTTGGGCTTAACAATAGATCAACATTTTTCTTGGAAACTACACGTAAAATACATAAAAAGCTATATGATTAGAGTTTTGAGAAATTTTTATTACTTAAAAACCATATGTCCTATTATTGTGTTAAGAACGTTATATTTTTCTGTTGTTCATTCTAAGTTACAGTATGGTATCTGCTGCTGGGGAGGAATTTATTACACTAATATTAAACCGGTTATAATTGCTCAGAAAAAAGTATTGCGGGTTATAGTTGGTGTTAGAAGATCAGAACATTCTTTTCCATTTTTTTACCATTTAAACATTATTCCTTTTAGACATTTATATATTTATAAAGTATTAAGAACTTTTTATATGAGGAGTGGGCACTTAGTGGGTAATTTAAATGTGCATTCTAGTAGATTAAGTCACAAAACCGAGTGGCTCAATTTAAAGTTAATAATGAAGCCTTTAGGTTTCATGCATGCTGTGCGTCAAGATTATACAATAGATTGCCCATGTGACATCATGTTCTACACTTGGATCTTTTTTGAAAAATTTGAAACGTTGGCTTTTTCTTTTGAAGATATTGAATTTATTTTAAATTAAGTGCAGAAATTCTTTTTGTTTTGTAATTTAGAAACTTTTAATGGATAATGCTCCCTAGTGGCAGACTGAGGTTGACCTCTAGGTTAGGACTTATAGTTTAGGTAATAATTTTGTAGATTAAGTATTATGTATTTTATAGTTAATGAAGTTTAGCACCAGCACAATGTCTGTTTCTAGTCTTATGATGGTATCTCAACACAAATTTTAATTTTAATGAGATACCTAGTTCCACTTTTCTTCTTGTTATTTTACTTTTTGGCTTTTTCTGTATTAGACTTCATATAACGAAAAGAGTTGTATATCTAACATTTATTAAACATTCTATTGTACTTTTATTAGTTATTAAAGTATACACTACACCTTGTGTATTAGATTGTTGTAAAGGAGATAGGCTGGAAGTTAAAAAAGATTTATGTAATTTTAATTGTACTTATTTCTTGTTGGAATTGTGGAAATAAATTTCTTTCATATGACTGTGGGAACTAGACCTTTGATGGAATTCTTGTCAACAAAGAAAGATACATTTCTTACATGGTATTAGTGAAATGTGAGTTAAAACTGAGGCTTGTAGATTCCTTCCAGAGGGCTCTAAATAACGAGTGCAAAAAAAGTAAAAACTATCCTATAGTAAAAGTTTATTTAAAAATAATTTAACTATACCATACAATTTTCTAGCAGAATTAGTTTTAATTGGAATAAAATAAACAAACCAATAATGAGAAAAAGTTAAAATTAGGTGTTTATACCATTTAAATACCTGGACCTTTAAATGTCCATTTAAACAGTTTTCACAAGTGTAATAGTAAACAAACACCAAAGTCAGTGTGTAGATCAGGTGACCACATAGCAGTGCTTCAAGTAAACTGGGGTTAGCCAGTAATGCAGGATATAAGAGCTGACAGATAGGCAGCCGACACTTTTAACCAGAGTAGTACAGGAAAACACCGTATCCCGGTATACAGGATATGAGAGTGCAAAGTTTTAAGCTATTAAAAGTATCTTAAATATTTTAAAGGTACAGTAAGACATCAATTTAAAATAAAACCAATAAATAAATATAATAAATGGATTACAAAACTTAATAACATATTTTACGGAAATAGAGATTTTTAGTGATCGTACTTCGATATTTAAATCGATTCTCATTTTAAATGTAAAATTATTTTAAGCAATGGGAAACATAATTAACATTTACTCAAACATTTTATATATTTATACTTTATTTATTTTTACAGTTAACTGGTCTGTCCGTCTGGAAGGCGAAACGCTGCATAATTCCTCACCGCCTTCGTCGTCTTGTAATGAGATGGACTCAACTTCGTCCCGTACAGCTTGAGAGTAAAATCATGGACCCAACCACGGTGGTGTTTATAAGCATGTGCCTGAAGCATTTAATTGTAACTTTAAAAACAATAAAATAGTAACAGAATATCTTATGGGTAGTGTGAAGTAAATATTTACAATCTTCTTTATATACCTGTTTTGTATAAAAATTACAACTTTACACTTTTGTTCTAATAGAAATAAAGGTATTTTATTTTACTTTACCCTCATATAGTGTAATTTTTTTATACAAACAATATTTTAACAGTGTGGATAGGGCTAAGTATATTTGTATCACATAAAAGTAAGTGGGCAATTAAGGCATCCGCATTTAAAAATTAAAAAAATAATGGAGTATTTGATGTAGACAAAGATAGTTAGGCATTTTTACTAGTTCTTGAAGAAACGCTACAAAACGTTTTGATTTACAACCCAAGCCTTTTTTAAGTATTAAACTCAAATTGCATCTAGGATAACCTGTGATATTATTGGTCTGATTTATAATAAGACATACTTATTTAACCAGAAAACATCAACAGATACAAACAATGAACCACCACCCATCAATACACGTACAGTGGTATTGACCCACCCACACATACACGTACAAGGGTATTGACCCACCACCCATCAATACACGTACAGTGGTATTGACCCACCCAAACATACACGTACAAGGGTATTGACCCACCACCCATCAATACACGTACAGTGGTATTGACCCACCCACACATACACGTACAAGGGTATTGACCCACCACCCATCAATACACGTACAGTGGTATTGACCCACCCAAACATACACGTACAAGGGTATTGACCCACCACCCATCAATACACGTACAGTGGTATTGACCCACCCAAACATACACGTAAAAGGGTATTGACCCACCACCCATCCATACACGTACAGTGGTATTGACCCACCCACACATACACGTACAAGGGTATTGACCCACCACCCATCCATACACGTACAGTGGTATTGACCCACCCACACATACACGTACAAGGGTATTGGCCCACCACCCATCAATACACGTACAGTGGTATTGACCCACCCACACATACACATACAAGGGTATTGACCCACCACCCATCCATACACGTACAGTGGTATTGACCCACCCACACATACACGTACAAGGGTATTGGCCCACCACCCATCAATACACGTACAGTGGTATTGACCCACCCACACATACACGTACAAGGTTATTAACCCACCACCCATCAATACACGTACAGTGGTATTGACCCACCCACACATACACGTACAAGGGTATTGACCCACCACCCATCCATGCACGTACAGTGGTATTGGACCGCCCACCCACCCATACATGTACAGTGGTATTGGTGGGCGAGTGGGTCATCACCACTGTACGTGTATGAATGGGTGGTGGGTCAATACCACTGTACGTTTATGGATGGGTGGTGGGTCAATACCCTTGTACGTGTATGGGTGGGTCAGTACCACTGAACGTGTATGGGTGGGCGGGTGGGTCAATCTCACTGAACGTGTATGAGTGGGCGGGTGGGTCAGTCCCATTGTACGTGAATAGGTGTGCGGGTGGATCAGTCCCACTGTGCGTGTATGGGTGGGTGGGAGGGTCAGTCCCAAAGTACGTGTATGGGTGGGTGGGTGGGTCAGTCCCACTGTACGTGTATGGGAATTATATGACATTCGCACTGAAGGAGATAATAAGTGGTCAATAGATGTTGTTACCCTTTTCCGGAATGTTAGAGGGCATGGACTCATTTCAACGTGGTTAATGGTTCACTCATAAGTATTTGTTTTATTTGCTTTGAATACATAGCGTATATATATATATATATATATATATATATATATATATATATATATATATATATATGTATAACTGATTTTTTAAAAGTAATAAGTTTAAAATATTGACTACAGTACCATTATTAATGATAACAGAGTCGGTCTTGTAGCAAGTTTTCAAATTTTTACTATTTTTTAAATCCTTTCACAACATCAACTTTGATTTTTAATCAAAGACAATTAAATCTATCATAACAACAGAACTTAAATAAAATAGTACGTGTATGGGCGAGTGGGTGGGCCAATATAATAGTACGTGTATAAGCGGGTGGGTGGGCCAATGTAATAGTACGTGTATAGGCGGGCGGGTGGGTCAATGTAATATTACGTGTATGGGTGGGTGGGTGGGTGGGTCAATATAATAGCACGTGTATGGGTGGGTGGTTGGGTCAATGCATTAGTACGTAATAAAAATTATCTTTTACTTGAATAAAAATAGTCAATTAATTATGTATACACCTTAACCTGATATATATATGTACCTGATATATATACATATATATATAATTATATTGTGGATATGGAAGAGATCCAAAATTAGACAAGTTTTTTTCAAACATGCACCATTTCGAGAATTATACCGATTCGAAAAGTCGTGTAGGGTTTCTTCACGGAATGATGAGGAAAGACCAAGAATGATCTTTGTCAGTCTTATCTGACGCATAAAACAAAGACATTCTTAAGCAATATTTAAATGCTCCGTTTTCTCACTATTATATAAAAAATGTAATGGTGTCTGTCTATGTGTGTTACTCAATAACGCAAAAACTACTGAACCCGTTCAGCTCAAATTTGGCATGGACATTCTTAGGGTCTCTGGTTATCACATAAGATTATTTTTATTTAAAACTTCCATAAAGGAATCACCCCAGGGGCTTTAAGAAGTATCAATGCAAATCCTATGGCAATACCAATTTGACACTTATTTGTAGACTAATAGTTTCATCAATCAGCTGTTGGAATAAACAAACAACTTACTTAGTTCTAATGTCAATGTCGTACCAAACCTAACCTCAACGCACTTTTGCATTATATAGATGCCATTAGGTACATACTACACCTAACTTTCAAGACAATAAGTAGGGATGCAATAAGCATAATATAAATCAACGTAAACACCGTACGAAGAACGGTTACTTTGATAATATTAAAAAAAAATAATAATTAATTTCAAATATTAT
The DNA here is from genome assembly GCA_035578905.1 of Stictocephala bisonia. Classification (NCBI taxonomy): domain Eukaryota; kingdom Metazoa; phylum Arthropoda; class Insecta; order Hemiptera; family Membracidae; genus Stictocephala; species Stictocephala bisonia. The sequence goes on along the minus strand of JAQJVL010000466.1, from coordinate 680,660 downwards.
CTAGTCTTATTTTCGGAATAAAGAATAAAGAAAGACTTAATCACCCAATAAAGTCATCAACCCATACCATGTGGAATTGCGTTATTTAGTATTTATTTTTGCTATTAAATTCATACAAAACACACTCCAGTTTCAAAAATATTTGTTTGCACTGGATTATGAATTCCCAAACCTTTGAAAGTATAGGAAACAAGTACGTTATTTCTACAGGTAAAACAAATCGTTTTCAGATCTTACTAATCTTACGCGGCATGTAGAGTTTTAAATCAACTTAAATTAACTGAATTTACTTACTCATATAAATGTAATGTGTGGTATATGTATATTTATTAAGGATTATGAAATGACAATTAGTTTTACGACCTTCAGAAGCCAAAAAACGTTGTTTCAGGAAATTGGCAATAACTTTCCTTCTTGAAGAGTCAAACTTATTAAATTTCAAAACACATAGAACAAATTCATGTCAATCAAGTATTAAAATATAAATGGGACACATTAGCAGTTTTTTAGTAAAAAAAGTCTAAAGAGAATGAACAGAGAAAACAAGTTAGAAAGCGATAGTTTTGTTTCAACTTGGATGAATATATTAAAACTCTCAGTAACATTTTTAAATAAACACATCATAACTACGTACAATCAAACCAAGAAAACATTTTTTGATTGAACTTTTCATAAGCCTACTAGTTTCTTAGTAAACATCCATTAAAACTTGGTTAGACATAATTTATGACAGTACGTATCTGACAGAGTCGTTATGGATCTTTGAAAGGCATTTGATAGTGTTGACCAACCATAATAAAAAATAAACCAAACATTCTTGCAGTACATAAAAAATACTCAAAAATGGTTTAAATCATTAATCTGCCACATCTAAAAATACATAATAATGTGTTTTGACTGTTTATGTTTATTTTTTATGTGCCACAAGGTACCATTTTGGACAACAGGATAAAATACTTCTGTGAGGTAGATGGATGGTAAAGAAGCTTGATGAATGATCAGAAATACTTTTCATATATATTTTTTTTTTTAAGGAGAGGCCGATCTCCTCCTTAACCTTACTCTGTCCATCCCTCATAGACTATTGATCTGTGCGAGGAACTTATTCAGACAGAGTAAGGGAGCGAACCAGTACTGTAGAAGGTGAATATTACTGATAAATCTTCCAGTCTAGGCCGGATTCGAACCAGCGCTGCTCTCTAACCCAAGCTCAAAGTCCTGACGCCTTAGACTACTCGGCCACCGGCTCGCCCAATAAATGAGTTACTTCATGTTATGAGTGTTCTGAAACATGTATGCATTCATGAATCAGTAGAAAGGTTAAAACTAATCCCACAAGCTTATCAACGGGTACCGGGTCTCAGTTTCGTTGGCAGTTGGGTGTCACCTAGCTTGGCTGTTGGGATGTGTATGTGAAATATCTAGGGGTGTCACGTTTCAGCTACCTTGGCTGTTGGGAATGTGTATGTGCCGTATCTAAAGGTACTAGGTATCAACTTCCTTGGCTGTTGCGAACGTGTATGTGCCGTATCTAAAGGTACTAGGTGTCAGCTTCCTTGGCTGATGGGAATGTGTATGTGCCATATCTAAAGGTACTACAATTTTAACAATTATTTTGCAAATATAGGAACTAAATTTTCTTCCAAATTTAATGCAAGTCCCAATGCTAATATAAAGACCCCCTCACCACTGCACAGTCTCTTCTTGAGAGAGGTAACGGTGGCCGAGGTCGAGAGCATGGTCAAGAGGCTGGCGGACACACGAGCGGCGGGTGTCGACGAGATACCTTGTTTTCTAGTCAAGAAAACGTTTGCTCATTTCAGTGACGTGTTTACACATTTAATAAATACCTCCTTGATGTCAGGTGTTTTTCCTGGCAAACTAAAAATTAGTAAAGTAGTTCCCATTCACAAGGCCGGTAATTCACAAACTGCAGATAACTACCGCCCTATTCAATATTACCAGCTTTTTCCAAAATATTTGAAACTGTAATTTGTGATAAATTAATAACTTTTTCACCGTAATAATATTCTTTCAGATAGCCAACATGAATTCCCTAAAGGTAAATCCACAAACACAGCAATATATTCTTTCAATAATAGGGTAATTTATGCACTGGACAAAAAAATTATCTACTCTTGGGATTTTTTGCGATCTAAGTAAAGCATTTGGTTGCGTAAATCACTACTATTTGCTGTTACAAAAACTTGAACATTATGGTGTTCATGGTCTGCCCTTGATTCTGTTAAAATCTTATTTGTCTGACAGGAGGAAGGTAACCAGTTATAATACAAAATCTACCACTTTCCAATCTGGTGTCCAGAATATCATGAGTGGGGTCCCGCAGGGTTCTGTCCTAGGTCCACTTTTGTTTCTTCTATACATAAATGATCTTCCAATAAACATAGCAGAATGTAATGCTGTGATGTTCGCTGACGACTGTTCCCTGCGCATTTCCCATGCTGGGGAGCAGTCGTTGGTTGGGGCAACAAATTCATGTTTGAGTTCTGCATCGAAATGGTTTACAGATAACATGCCTAAGCTTAATAGCGACAAAACTCATTGTGTTCACTTTAAAACTTCTCGCCATTCACTACAACAACCACAACATAATAACATAAAAATAGGCAATCAAATATTAAATCAGATAAACACTGTTAAATTTCTTGGTTTATTTGTGGACAGTGACCTTTCGTGGGCCTCCCACGTCGATTATGTCTGGAAAAGACTTCGCACCGCGTGTTTTACTCTCGGCCGTCTAGCTCGGGTCTGTGGTGTTGAAGCCTTGCTTTCTTTTTACCATGGACATGTAGAATCAATTTTAGGAAATGGAATCATTTTATGGGGCTTGTCAAACAAAAAAAATTTTGATAGAATTTTTATATTACAAAAATGGGCATTAAGAACCATTAAAAATCTGAGTCGGATGCAGTCATGTGAGCCTCTCTTCCGTGAGTACGGCGTGTTGACCTTGGCGGGCCTGGTGGAGTATGAGGCGTGCATGTTTGTAAAAAAAATTCAACTTATTTCGAGACAAACGGCTCATACCACACCTATGCCACGAGAAGCAGGAATGACCTCTCTGTGGCCGGTCACAGCACGAGTGATTTCGGGAGGGGGCTGCATCACCTCTGCATCTCGATATACAATAAGCTGCCCAGAGATCTCCGTGATGTCAGGAGGATCTTAATTTTTAAAATCCTATTTTATTGAAAAATGTTTTTACGATTACAATAGTTTATGTGGCATTAAAATTTTTCTTTAAATAATGTATCATAGTCGTAGATTAATTAATTTATTGAACTTAAATATTACCTTTTGTTTGTTAATTATTTATTGTACAACGTTGTATTTATACATTATTGTATTGGAAAGATTTGAGGTGCTCTTTATAAATGTACATTTGAACGAATAAACTGAATACTGAATACTAGGTGTCAGCTTCCTTGGCTGTTGGGAATGTGTATGTGGCGTATCTAAAGGTACTGGAGGTCAGCTTCCTTGGCAGATGGGAATGTGTATGTGCCGTATCTAAAGTTAATAGGTGTCAGCTTCATTGGTGGTTGGGAATGTGTATGTGGCGTATCTAGTAGATTTATGTGTCAGCTTCCTTGGCCAGTGGGAATATGTGTGTGGCTTATCTAGAGGTACTAGGTGTCAGCTTCCTTGTCCGTTGGGAATGTGTTTGTGGCTGATGTAGAGGTTGTTGGTGGCGTCTTCTTTGGCTGTTGGGATTATGTATAAAGTGTAGTTATTCTTTTATTGAAAAGATAATCGTAGATTTAAAGAACGTGATCTCCCAACTATGCTACTTTGGCTTATAAATGTTTTATAATTAAAATGGTTGTTCTTGATAGTAAATTCAAAGATATAAATCTTTTTCTATCATTTTTTGTGTTATTTTAAGTATATTAATATATAGCACAAGAAAAATATCCCCCTACTTTGTATTCCATGTCACACTGCACTTTATATTGGAAACCAATAGTTTAAGCCCATTCCTAATTACATATTTTACAGAATTATAGTTTTGACTTTATTTTTTTTTTTAATATATATTTTGAGTTTTAAAAATATGATTTTCTCAAATAATTTTATTATTTTGGTAATTTAACTTTTATAGCCAGCCAGCTTTCATTTTGTTGTCCTGATGTGTCGAGTACACGCCCACGTGTTTTTCATTTGCTAAAAATCTTTAGAATAACACCAATTTTTTTAACACAACAATATCCAACAATGAAGAATCACTAACAGCCCAACGCCAACGATAAACTGTTTAATAATAGTTGATATTTTGTAGAGAGTTGTAGATAGAAGTGAAACTTAGGAGATTAGAAATAATGAAAATAAAACTACAGTAGTTAAAATGACTTATTCTTTCACAAACTAAGGAATATGTAAAGAAGGAATTCTAAGGGAAATTCAACTTAAATTACATTACTATTGTCGAAGATAGAAAACAATATTTTTTCAAACAGTAAAAAGTGGTACCAGACTTTGTATTTGAACTTAAAATCCCTTCAAATGCATTGGGAAACTTCAAAATTTGCTCTAATAATACGATCCGAACTCCGAAAATCATCAAAACTCAAAAAAAAATTCGCTATTAACCTTTAGGGTATAACTGTTGTTCTAAAAAGAATGTGGTATATTTTAAATTTTTTAAAAGTTTTCCTTATCTATTCAAATGCTTTATCCCTGTCAACGGTAGGCTAGACTGTTCCATTTACATATTGACTAGTATATATGCTAGGGAGTGTATTTATCTGTCTATATACCAGGGTACTTTTCTGTGACCCCTTTTTTATAAAAGGGTCAATTGAGAAACAGAATTGACTGCTTTCCTTCTTTGTTGTTGAGATTATTTTGATAGTTTAATCCTATTAAAGTAAGTTTTATAAATCCCAATCAACATTTCTTTTCATTACGACTCCAGATGACAAAATCATGATCCACAAAATTATTCTAAAACTTACTCAGGCTATTGGTCTTTGCTAAAGGGATTAGTGTAAATATTTATTGAATGCTAACTAAGCCCTTTGGTGTTAGATTCATCTATTGATCAAGTCAAATACAATAAATAGACCTATAGAAGGTAATTTAGGAAAATTACACTATACACTTACACTGGTTTGATATGTTACAGTCCAGGTTCCTTGAGGACGTTCACCCCAGTTGTGAGTTGACACTATTCCCAACCCTTTAAAGCCATTGTAGTTGCTATCTCTCAATCGGGGTTCTAGAAGCAGGCTAGATGTTCCTAAAGCAAGAAGAATACCGCAGTAAATTGATTAAAAATGACTTAAATTTGACCACATCGCATGTAAATTACTGTAGATTGAAATTTGTGTTTTTACAACTGATTAATCAATAATAAATTACATAATAACTGAGTAATATTTACTATCTAAATGACAGCGTGTTTAAAAACTTTGACTCAATATAGTCACTAAACAAAATGTCTAGCCTTTGTATATAAAAAGGTTAGAAACATGTTTTTGAAGTAAGTAAAAAACTGCTGCTTACTTATTACGCAGTTTTATTTATTTTCTTTTTTTATACATTAGTCGTTATATTAATAATATGTTACAAAGAATAAGTAATAATTAAAATTTAAATTGTATAAATTGTTAACAGTAATAAACTACTGTTGTTTTAGAAACTAACATTAGAGTTTAGGCTAAATATCATCAAATACTTAACCAAATATTGTAATTACATTTACATAGTATAAATAACAAATTATACAGTGACCTACTGAAAACTCAGGTGTCCTGTATTTATAACTTAAGAAAAAAGATGGCAGTTAGACCATAAAGGATTTTGGGCCTGGATCAAATAGTGACTGTAAAACCAATGTTTGAATATATTTGACTGCAGCACAATATGGTGGTGGCCTCCGTTGTTAAATACACACTCCACGTTAAAATTCAGCCTTACTAGATCCGGCGAGTTTCCAAGAAATTTAAGTATCTACGTCACGAACACGAGAAACTATCTTTGGCGTCCTTTGGTCCGGGGGCCTGGATCAAAGTGCGCATCGGATCCAATAGTGCGGTTGTGTAAACACACACACACACACGCACGTGCACATTTATATTCATTTACCACATACCTGCTGGTGACGTTATGGCGATCACAATGTCTCCTCTGTAAGGATATTGAACTACTGAAGCCAGTTCAATGTGTTCTATGAAATTGACCTCATCACGCGTTCCTCTGCAGGCTGATGTATGGAACTCAATTTCTGCATCGTGCATATAATCAAAATAGGTAGGTCCACTGAAATAGATAAATAACATCAGTTTATAGACTGCGAGATAATATTACATCTTGGATATGAAAATATTTTAAGTTTATTCAATGTTTTAAGTTACTTTTATTACTACAAGTTAATAGTTTGAAATCAGACCTTTTGAGTTCCAACTAACAGAATCATCCAGCAATGTCCGTTAGTTTGTTTAACTCATTTATTCATGATCTAATGAACCTTTAAGGCTCTAAGGATGGGCTACAGTGTTACACATGCGATAACCAGTCAAAATTAACTTAATTGTATTTTTCATTGATTTATATTGAAATTACCACATTTATATTTGAGCGGTAAATAGTCGCTTTAGCACCTTTATATACATACTAATACAACCTAAATTTACGCTTCATTTTACTGCTTACTGTCAGCCGTAGATTGTAGCCCTTCTATACGCAACCTTAGTGACATACTGACGCGCAGTGTCGTAAAAAACACTTTGCGTCTTGCAATATAAGAAAATATACAAACAAAGAGAGAAAGGCGTATGAGTAATATTATCAATAACAAAATCCGTTTATCCTCTTACATTAAAATTCTAGAAAATATATTATTTTCTCACTATCGAAAAGTTAAAATACGAGGAGGAGAATATTTTCCTGGTTACCTTGGCCATCATGATTGAATAGGATTGAAGTTTATAATTAATTCTAATATGACCAGCGGTAAAGAAAATCTTCCCGTTATGTAGAAAAGATGAAAATCAATCACAAAAAAATATCAAATAGCTACAGGAAATTTAAGTGATAACCTTTAAAATATGCACAAATATTTTTACTGGAAAATGATCGGTATTTATATCCACGTGATTTTCTATTGTCAAATAAACGTAATATAAGTGTTTTCCACGTAATTATAAATAATATTTCAACTATTTTTACCACCACAAGTCTAGTATCTCTTATTGTTCTAATATATAAAAATACATGTTAAAAACGTCGACAAAGGTTATTAGAAACTCGCACCTTTAACATTCCAACTATCACAATGGCTAATAAAGGTATGCCCAATAACCACTAAAATAGGATATTAAAGAAATATTAATATACAGGGTGTCTCTGGACTCTCTGATAAGCTTTTATGGTTGTTGTTACTGGTTCATTTAGGATCACAAACATCATATTTAAAATGTTTTAAACAACTCAGTTACTCTTGCAGCCGCTATTTTGTTTATTCTTATTTTAATTTATACCTCGAAAACAAAAAGATATATTGAGCTGAAATTTTGAGTAATTTTTTATAACCTAAACGTCCATTTTGAGAAAATTTATTGGTATTCCTATATCAATATATTCTGAATGGCGGTCATTTATTATTTTAAACCCTAAATAACCAGTAAATATATGAATAATTATTAGTTTTTTTTTTTTTTTTATTCAATTACTATTCTAATGATGTAACGTTTCTTAAAATCGGATGGAAAATACCAAAGAACACATAATTTATGTAATAGTATGTACAATGCAATATGACAATAAAATGTGCAACATACATCCAACAGCTGATAATAACAAAGTAATTTTTGATAGTCAACAGATTAGTACAACAATAACATTTGTCTAAACATCTGATTTAAGAGTACCACAAATTTCTTTGTGACTACCAGCTGTTACATGTATGTTACACATTGTACGGCATATTTTATTGTTCATACTGTTACATAAATTATCTTATGTATATTATTTTCCATCTAATTTTAAACGTTATATCATTGGATTAGTAATTAAATTTTGTAAAAACTGTATTCTGTATTAATATAGTTATTGGCTTATAAGTTATTTAGAATTAAAAATTTAAAATGGTCGCCATTTTGAAAACAGTTATATAGGAATACCAAATAATTGTCTCAAAAAGCAAGCTTATGTTATAAAGAACCACACAACATTCCAGGTAAATACATCTTTTTGTGGTATAAATTAAATGTGAAAAAACAAAATATGATATTTTAGATTCTAAATGAACCAGAAAAAACAACCATGAGAACTTATAAGAGGGTTTTGAGGCACACTGTAATTCAGTATACCACATACACTCACCACACAGTTACATTGAACATATCCTTTGAGTAAAATATATATTTGGGATACTGATACTTACTCCGTCTCAACTGAAATAATACATTCACGCAACGGTGGAACATTCTCCCAGTTTTTAGCCAGGGTTACCATGTTCTCAGCATTCATCAGGCCAAACCCGAAGTCGTTGCTGACCCAGAACCCTCGACCGTTCTTGTACCATGAGTCTTCATTGTCCGCTAAGGGTGCCACCTCTGCACTCATGGTGATTAAATGCATGACGTCTCGATAGGTGAGTTCACGGCTGAAAAATTAGATATTGAGTCTTATGGTACCTTTAACGATTCTATAAGTGTATTAAACACGCCAGCTGTATGAATGACATTACGTTTTGAGTCTTATGGTACGTTTAACGATTCTATAAGTGTATTAAACACGCCAGCTGTATGAATGACATTACGTTTTGAACTTTTTCGTCGTGGCTAAGACTTGCTTGTGTCCTGGCCTTTATTGGAAGTTTTTATCAGTAGATAAAGAATAGAAACTAAATCGTGTATCCCTATATTTCATGATCCATAATTATTTATAAACCTAATGATTAACAATTAAGTTCTTTACGTTCACCCATTACTGGCTGCACATCATGGATATATGGAGGCGGAGAAAAGAGTATCTGTCAAGCGGACAAAGAGACGCCTGAGGTGATCTTTGTCCGCTACTCGAAGTAAATTTTGAAAGCAGCTCTGATACAAGAATGTAGGAAATGTTGCAATTTTGCATCAGTTATTCCGTTGATAACCTCACCAGCCCCCTTCAACACACTGCTTACCTCACCCGTCATTTACTGTAAGATCCTAACACTCATATAAAGTACTCGTATATCTATTTATGTAAACGGCGATTATATAGTTCGTTTTTTAACAATATTAATGATAAGATAGAAACTGCGCTCAAAGTAAGAATATTATTACAGATCTTTCAAAATTCACGATAACTGCTCATCTCCTGCCCAGCATTAATTCGTATCCACGAACATTTTAGAATATTCTAAGTCAACGTTTGACCAAAAGCCTGCGAGTTTTCCATAACTTACCTAATTGTAAAATGAGCGGCCGTATTTAAGGGGCTAAGGTGGTGGCTAGTCATGCAACAGGTCTAGGTTCGATTCCGCATAATACCAATAACAGTTTTGCCCTGCCGCTCCCGTGGTTCGGAAGTCACTTTAATTAAGCCGTTGGTCCCCACGTTAAGTATTAGAGAGGGCTTCATAGCCTTAACTTTACCTGATAAAATAAGACGTTCTTTAACTTTTACCTTTTTTATTTCGTCACTGGATTGGCTAAAATATAGATTTTTATACAATAATAATAACTAACAAATATATTTAAACAATTAAACCTTAGTCTTGGGAAAGAAATCTTTTTACTAAACAACCAATTCGTTCTTAAGCCGTTGGTGACAAAGAATCTAGACGTGCAAATGTTAACACGCACGTGATATATTAACAAAGGAACAATAATAACAGACCCAAGGAAGTAATTAGAACTGCATGTTAGATATCAAAAGTAGAACTAAACATTTAAGCAAAAAAATCAAGACAAACTTACTTAGCTTCCAGAACAAGTGCGATTATTCCCGATGCTTGGGGACAGGCAGCGGAGGTGCCAGAGAAATCTGTTACGCATCCTGCGCCTATATTTGGAGCAACCTGTTTTAACATATCATATATTGATGTAAATTAGTTTGAAACATGAAAATGTTAATTATTGAGCCTATTAAAATTCTTAGTTTAGGTTAAAGTGAATAAGGTTTTTGGTAAATGGTAACTATTTAACTTAAGAAAATTAATTATGATAAGCTTAGTTCAGAAGCCCATTGTGGTTGAAATATTTGCGTGTGAATTACATGCATGACTAATCAATGAGTAGTATTATAATGATGATTATTTGCATGAGTAATCAATCAGTAATGTTGTGATGATTTATTACATAGGTGAGTAATTAGTAATAGTTTATCTCATGCCAAACTTTTTAACCGTACCTGTTTTTACAACATAAATAGTATATTGTATTTTATCGCCCTCCAAACATAAAATGTATTTATGGAATGATTTACATATAACTTCTAGTTACAAGATTCACAGAGAAAAGGACTTCCTTCTTCTTCCTGTCCTACTCCCCCTTTTTTACACTACTCTTCTCTTCTTATTTTGGTCTCCTGTTAGATAAATTTGGGAAGTATATAGATCATAGCTAATACATAGTCAGTTTGTGACAGATATTTAACAAATAAATCGTCAAAGAGTAAGAAGAAAATTATAATAGAATATTTACAAATCACTCTAATTATATTGACAATCTTAACATACATACAATTGTATATTCATTGAGATTTACACAAGTTGAAATGGATTTGTGTTTATTCATATATTTATAATGTTGTTCTAGCATAAGGATCGTTACAGTTAGCTATTAACTAAAAGTTTGTATCCTTTTAGCCAAAGCACATTAGTAGGCAATAAGGACATGTCAATTTAGTAAGTTCGTGTACATAAGGACATGTACATTTAGTAAGTTCGTGTACATAAGGACATGTTCATTTAGTAAGTTCGTGTACATAAGGACATGTTCATTTAGAAAGTTCATGTACATAAGGACATGTTCATTAAGTAAGTTCGTGTACATAAGGACATGTTCATTTAGTAAGTTCGTGTACATAAGGACATGTTCATTTAGTAAGTTCGTGTACATAAGGATATGTTCATTTAGTAAGTTCGTGTACATAAGGACATGTAAATTTAGTAAGTTCGTGTACATAAGGACATGTTCATTTTGTAAGTTCGTGTACATAAGGACATGTTCATTTAGTAAGTTCGTGTACATAAGGACATGTTCATTTAGTAAGTTCGTGAAAATAAGGACATGTTCATTTAGTAAGTTCGTGTACATAAGGACATGTTCATTTAGTAAGTTCGTGTACATAAGGATATGTTCATTTAGTAAGTTCGTGTACATAACGACATGTAAATTTAGTAAGTTCGTGTACATGAGGACATGTTCATTTAGTAAGTTCGTGTACATAAGGACATGTTCATTTAGTAAGTTCGTGTACATAAGGACATGTACATTTAGTAAGTTCGTGTACATAAGGACATGTACATTTAGTAAGTTCGTGTACATAAGGACATGTACATTTAGTAAGTTTGTGATGAATTATTTCATTAACTAAATCATGATTAATAGTAATACAAATAAAAGTCTATTCACCAAGACCTTTTTGTGGAATGATTAATAGTAATACAAATAAAAGTCTATTAACCAAGACCTTTTTGTGGAATGATTAATAGTAATACAAATAAAAGTCTATTCACCAAGACCTTTTTGTGGAATGATTAATAGTAATACAAATAAAAGTCTATTCACCAAGACCTTTTTGTGGAATGATTAATAGTAATACAAATAAAAGTCTATTCACCAAGACCTTTTTGTGAAATGATTAATAGTAATACAAATAAAAGTCTATTCACCAAGACCTTTTTGTGGAATAAAACATTAAAAGCAGCCTCAATACTCAGTGTTCTTACGTTAATTGGGTTCTTCGTTTAGAATAGAGGCATAGTAATTCTGACTGAATATGAACCAATTAGGCAATTTTAACTGTCAGTTTTTAATTTACAAATTTATAATTTGTATTTAATTTAAAGAAAAAGATTTAGTTAATTTTAGTTACTTGTGTTTAGAGTTATAGGAAATACGAACCAAGTTAACATCACACAACACAAATTAAATACAGTATTAGAACATGTATGATATGATTGATTCCTATAAACTACATGTACCATCTAAAACCATCCTGTGTGACGTTCATTTCTATTGTAATTCTAACAACTTTTAATAAACTGGTAAGATATCTTCGATTACTTACGATTCCTTCAGTTGATTTTCCCAGAGTATAGGTTGTTGCCATCACTGATGTACATCTCTCTGAGTAATAGGCTGGTTTACCGAACTGGTCAGCACCAGCTATGGTGATGGCATAAGGTGAGTTGATATTCGGGTCAACAGCACAATTGTCGCCACTATCTCTGTCATTGCCAGCACTACGGACGAAGATGACTCCTTTTCCATTACGTCCCTGTACATAAACTTGAGTTTTTTTTATTTTCAGAATCAGTTAGGGATTATTTTAATTTTTCAAATTCTGGTCATTATCATTTTGAAGGAGGAATCAATAAAAGTATAAAATAAATACTAGCTTTAGTATAGAATTAAGTTTGAAACGTGTATTTACCTTCGTGACTCCTGTATAGTAAGCCTCTTCGCTCAAATGATCTTTCCTTTGGATATACACGCCTTCACCAGGATATCCCCATGAATTGCTGTAAATGTCAATCACTTTATTACCATACATCAGTGCCATGGCTGTTACTGACTGTGTTTGATCGTAATCACAGATTGCCGTTATTCCTATAAAACAGAATTATTAACATAAAACTGTAAGTATTCATCTGTTTATATTGCATATGTATAATTTGCTGTAACGTACATAATAGCAACTTAAAATTAAAAAAAAATTAAATACCGAATGAGTTGTTAATATGATGCTTACTGTGCTGGATATACCAGGTGTCTTTTTTTAATGAGTCACCATTGAGATCTTATAAACAATAAGTTTGAAAAAACTTTAAATGGGAATCTGACCTTGTTTTTAGAGGCAATTGAAAATACAGTTCATGTTATAAATTTTGGGGAAAAAACAGCCACCATTTTCCAATATGGCGGCCAACTTTGTTTTTCTTGTGGAACGCCCTATATTTTAAGATTTTTTTATACAACAATAGTAATTTGAGCCTTTTTTTTATTCTTGTCTGTTTTTCAATAATTTGCTTAATAACATAGATATGAGAGCTCAAAACTTTCAGATTCGCTATAGAGATCCCATTAAGATAACAAATTGTTTAATATCCATTCAAATAATTGATATAATCAGCAAAGACTACAACATTAATTTAAACAAGTTATGACATTAAACAAGTAACATTAATAAAACATTTAATTAAACTGTTAGATCGTTAAAAATAACGATATTACAACACAGTTTATTAATTTGAAATTAAAACAAAAATTTTACTATTTGTTGTTAAGTTGATGTTACTAGCACTATTACTATTGTCAGATCTTTGAGACAACTTACAATGCAGATCGACAGCTGCATTTGAAGTTGACTTAAACAGCTGATAACAAATTTATCTGTGACAAAATAGTAAGATACTTGTTTAAATTTCTGTGGGTTATAATTTAATAAACTATGCTGTTAAATCTTGAGAAAAGAGTACCTAGGCATATATTTTCCAAATATATGTTGTAATGTTTGCGGATTAGATACATTTTTAGAATGCATAGTAAAATGTTGTCATCTCAGTGATAAGCTCTATAAGGAATCTGAAAATTTTGAGCTCTCATACACCCTGTATTTTTTGGGTTTAAAAATATTTTATGTGAGTAATTAAGTACATAAAATTGTTATACAATTTATTACCAGTTACAATATTTGACTATAACAACAAACAGACAGACCAAAGCATTGCATTCGATGTAGGCCCAAACTTGTTCTGAGATCTAACGGTGAATGGTCTACAGTAGCTTAGATGAATGATGTTATTAGTGACTTGAGCGTGTGCAAGAGAGAGACAGGAGAGGTCCTATATTTCAAGAGAACAAGAAGTAGTATCACACACTGGCAAACCGGCTTCATAGGACTCATGTGAGTGAACGTTCTTCTTGGTTCTATAGTCATTGTAATGGTTAATTATATCATGTCATGTTACTGTTTTGGTAGTTCCTATTTTATCTTACTATAATAATATCACTAATGTACTTAGTCTACATACCACCAAATACATAATAAACTATTCACTATGTCAGTTTTTACCGGTAGCCCAACCGCCCACCCAAACACGTACTGTGGTTTTGACCCACCCGCCCTCCCATACACGTACGGTGGTATTGACTCACCCTCCCACCCAGACATGTTCTGTGGTTTTGACCCATCCACCCTCCCATACACGTACGGTGGTTTTGACCCATCCGCCCTCCCATACACGTACGGTGGTATTTTTTGTCAATTTTTGCATATATTTCCAGACTACTATATTAACCCACCAGCCCACCCATACATGCACTGTGGTATAGACCCGCCCGCCCACCCATACACGCACTGTGGTGTTGACCCACCCATACACTCACTGTGGTGTTCACCCACCCGCCCACCCACACACGCACTGTGGTGTTGTGTGGCTATGATGTAATCAATATCTCATAGTTTAGCTAAAATAATGCCATTAAGTTTTTATATCATTCTCGTTTATTTAAAGAATCAATCAAATTTAGTCTTTTCTACGCCAATTCTATATCTCTGACTACATATTTATTGATTATTTTGCATAGTGTGTTAGCATTTTCATTCTATAGAGATCTGCAGTTCCTTTAGATGTTACTCTTATGACACATACTATATTATATATTAGTTTAACGATTAATCTAAATATGTTACTATAAATAGTTGTTAATCGCCTCTTTGGTACAGTACAATATTTTGGTTTTATCAAAATTAAAATGTCAAATTCAATAAGCATTACATAGTCTATTTCAAAAGTTGTCGTTAAATTTCTCATTTCATGAAATTAGGATTAATGGCTTAGTAATGCGTAAAGGACAAACGGGTTGTCATACATATTCGTATATTCGTTTTTATAAATATAGATAAAATTAATTAGTATTAATTTCTTTTTTGAATTTACAAAATTACCAATAAGTTAAACTTATAACAAGCTCTTTTTGCATTCGATTTACATTCATGATCGGGTTAAAAAACCGCACTTAAAATCAAAACCAGTGCAAATGTATTACGTAATATTGCTAGAACAACCTGTTGAGCCAAAACGCGCACGTGTGTCCTTCGTAAAACTGGTGTATTTAGTGCTCCCGTATAGCTATATAGTGTGAGTACTAAAGCCATTAATATTTAATTGAGTAGGATCATTAAAGCTATTATTATCATGGCAAACTCACTCCCTTGGCTCCCGGTACTGTGCAATATAGCTCCTCCAAAGATAAGACGTCAAGAGGCACTACTCAAATAATTCAATAAGCACATCCCCATTACACAGGATCTCCCATGTCAGAACGGTCGCTTTAAATCTCGAAACCCACCTCTACGTACTGCTTTCCAATTGAGCAGTTCAAATTTCTCGCCCAATGCCAGCTGGGCCGTAGCGTGGAACAGTTTTGATGGAAGAAATAAGTTCCTTAGAAATGATCCATCAATACATGTAGGTGTTGAGATCGATAATCATAAAATTAATCCACTAGAGACCGCACAATTTGCTGGTTTTATTATTGACTCAAATTTTTCAGAGAGTAATAATATAGAGTATTTTCAAAAAAGGATACCATCCGGTTTGTTTGTATTGAGGTCATTGGCTAATTTTGTCTTGTTGACAATGAATTTGTAAAAAAATAGTTTTCCCTAGTTGCTCATTCTTACTGTGTATATTATATTACATATCATAATAAATGTTAAAATAAATAGTAACAGTCAACCAACACTCGGGTCAAATCACAGTTATTTTACCAGAATTAGAGAAAAGCATGCAATTCAAAAAGATTTTTTTAAACTTTACAAAAACCTAGTTCTACAGGTATTAAATGTATGTATAAAGTTCTCAAATATTTGTCCATGATAAATGACATTAAATTGATTGAAAAGCACCATATATGACTCTACGATTTAATGAATAAATCTATATGCTCATTTCAGTTAGAGTAAATTCATGAATAAGTGAGTAATAGAAAGGATTATTTGTTGTTAAATAATTTTATCCTATGTTTAGACTGAGAGATGCACGATAATTATAATTCATTCGTGGTTCTAACCTATTCATAAATATTTACTTTACCTCTCTCCTAAATATTATCAATCGTTTAATGACACCATTCTTGTACACCAAAATTGTGTACAACTAAGTATAGTTGTATGTGCTATTAGTCCAATTGATGAATACAGAATATTTGACTTTGACTTAGGTGGAATGGACCTTCCTCGTAGAGAATGGGCGCTGTTGAATAGGTTCCGAACTAGCTTGGGCAGATGTAACTACAGGAAGTGTAAGTGGGGATCAACACTAGATCAGTCATGTGATTGTGGGGCATCTATCTAAATAATGGATCACATAGTGACAGAGTGCCCCGTACGCCTTCTACGGAGGGATTAGCCAAAACAGAATCAGTGAAGCAGGTCGTAAACGGCTCAATGGACTTGATTTAACTTTGTGACAGGAGACTTTTATTTTATAATATAACATATATCACAGCTGTTTTTTTATTTTGTTTTTATTGTTTGAATATTAAATAGTGGATGACAAAAAAACCATTCAATATATACATATATCAAGCAAGTTGGTTGTAAAAAAACTACCTATAGGTAGCCAAACCATAATTTGAAAGTAAAAATATTTACTAAAATGGAAGTAGTTTTCAAAATAGTTTTGAGCAACTTCATAACCCTAATTATATCTTTAAAATAATGACCAGGTTTTTTTAAACTGTATTAATCAATTCATCAATTTATTGCAGCATTAGTATACAAATTTCGTTCGAAGCTGGTCTAGTTTTATGATCAAAAATTTACATAGCTAACCTTATAAACAAAGTCAAAAGAGTTCTGGTTAAAAAATCATACCGTTCATGGTATCTTGCATTCTAAGTTTAGAGTATAAGATAAAATATTTGATTATGAATAACTTATATGAAACAATATCTTTTTTACATTGTCAAATATTTTACTATGTACCATGTACCGAAATTTAACTTGCTAAATAAAAAACAATTTATGAGGCAAACAAACTATATCTAATCTTAATTTGAAATTTTTAAAATATTTATCTACAAGAGTTACATAAAGGATTCTATCGAATGTTATGACTATAATAATATATAAGTAAAATAAATATTTAATTCTTTTATTATAATACAAAAAACACAGAAGTTGATAATAATGTTAATAATGTAATCGGATACACATCAGACATACCGACAATTTTTGCATCATAAGCGATGCCAACCCCACACAAATTGTTGTTAGGATTCATGGCTATGACCCCAGCACATTTTGTGCCATGAGGATGTCCTGCAGGAAGAGAACCAGGCTTATCGTAACACATGTCGTAGCTTAGTTGACTTACCTATGGGTCATAAGAAAACCATGGGTAGTATTATTTATTAAAATGATGAAGAAAACCTGTGATAATGTTATTGTAGTATATTTTGATATTACTTAATTACAATAAACTATTTAATTTGTATTATATTATTATATTTTTTCACAGCGAGACACCTTTATACTTAAAAGAAATCAATATCAAATATGACATATCTGGCGTAAAAGTAACAAGAATATATAAGAAATAAACCAAAATGTCACCACTATGTAATAGAATAATGGAAGGAATTTGAAATAACTAAATAGTAGACTCTGAGAATATACATGCACTTGATATTCTTACGTCCCAGGAGCATTTGATATTTAAAAAATAAATGATACTTTGTTATAAATAATATTACTATAACAAAACTCATATATTTTAACAATATGTTAAATAATTAATATCTTAACCTACAAAATTTTTGTAAAAGTCGAAATTGTAGTGCTCTACTCCACCGTCCACAACTCCAACCATTACACCTTTGCCCGTATATCCCATCCTGTGGACTGGAACGACGTTGAGGTCCATAACAGGCATATCCTTTGTGCGATAGTCTTGCTGAAACAATGTAGAAGTTTTATAAGTTAAAAGTTGTACGTTTTTACTTATCAGTCAAAGCATAAAGAGTTATCCCCTAGTTACCAACAAGTATTTGCACTGTGGGTTATTGAGAAATACTGTGTATTCAGCGCGAATGATATTAAATGAGTAAACTTAGCGTGGATTTTAGTTTCAATTGTGAATTATTTAAATTAAATAATATCTTAAAATAAACAGAATACGTGATAAAATAACTGATTAGCTTATTATTTATGTGGTATTTAGTGTTTAGGGATTCTCCATAGATTACTGAAGTCGACACATATTTTTACATGGAAATATAAAGCCTATTGTTGAAATTTTTACGTAAATAAACTATTTTAACGACCTATTAGATAAATACTCTCGATAAATGTCGATAATAGTTCAAAGTAGACCTTATTTAAAAGTTAATGTCAGGTAGGAATCAACTAGACAAACAAAAACTTTAGTCGTAATAAAATACACTTCTTGAGAAAAATAATGCAACAATTCAAGAAACAAGAAATTTATTTACAACTTTGAAGACCTTATCAATTAGAAATTTGTTAGCTTTAAAAGAAAACTGTTGTATATTTTGCTATAAAATCTGTTTACTAACTCACATTTTGTATATGAAGGATCCAATTTATGAAAATAGTAGTTTTTTTACGGGTAAATATTGCTTATTTCAAATAACTTCTGTGCCTGCTTCCAGAAATGCATATTAAACAAACACATATATTTTAAACTCTAAAATATTATGAAAACATCCTCGATAAATAAAAATTATAAAATTTCATTTTCACCAACCAACAAGTTAAAAATTGACCCTTGTCCATTTAAGACGACTTTACTACGTCATAGAATGTGGAAAAAAATCATTTCATGTTTATGATTATAAGAAGTGTTACGACAATATGACCTAAAAGTGTGGCTTATTGAAATTAAAAGAAGATTCATAAACTTGTGATGATTATTTATGAGTATTTGGATATGTGCTAAGTATGTCATATACCGTTACTAATTAACTAAAATATATACTAACGCGTGTCTGTTTGAGGGTGTTGTGTGTATATATGAAGGCGCTATGTATTTACCGGTTAAGATGTAATGTGTGTTGCCATGTGAGTATATACTGTACACAGAAGCTTTTGGATGTACGACTGATGTGTATGGGTGAGTACATTGATACAGCAAAATGTGGAAATAAGGACAATTGATGTAGGAATATACATCACCATGCAAAGATAAAATACTTGTGCAATAGAATCATAAATTCAATTGAAAATAGAATTATTGTAAAATAAAACTTTATCTTTGCGGGCTGATGACACTACAATATCTTCCGTAACCAACCCACACATTTATATGGACGTTTTAACTAAGCTATATA
Organism: Stictocephala bisonia; assembly: GCA_035578905.1. Taxonomy (NCBI): domain Eukaryota; kingdom Metazoa; phylum Arthropoda; class Insecta; order Hemiptera; family Membracidae; genus Stictocephala; species Stictocephala bisonia. The sequence goes on along the minus strand of JAQJVL010000466.1, from coordinate 661,119 downwards.
ATTTAATTAAAAAGAATGTATTTTAGATATAAATCAGTGACAATATTTGGTCCATAGAAGTACGTTTTTTCTCTAAATAACGTATTTAGAAGGAATGTTAGAAATATAATAATATTGTTTTTTTTTTTTGTAAATGGAACCACAAAACGCTGTTTCAAAGTAACTGGAAAACACATATTGTAAAACTGACACTATTTATGTTTATTTTGGTAAATTTTCATTTTGAGAAGAAACATTTCAATATTTCGATTATTGTTAAGTTTTCTACCTCGCCCAAAAAATCTTTTTTATAAGTCAACTATGGTCACCATAAAAAATTATTGTCATTATTTCCAATCCTTTATGATTATTGTATTCATACTGTGTGTTACACTCATTTCTACTTACTCCTCGTTATGTATATTTATTTTGAACTAGAAAATATCTTGTTACATCCTGGGCTAGTTATTTGATTTATTTTGTAACTTCTTGTATAAAATATTGCAATGTAAACCATGTAAAATTCAATGTAATATTTACATTGAATAGTACTACACCATTCAATGTAAATAGTATATTCAATGCATATGCTATTACAGTACATAGTACTACACGGCATAGTGTAAAGAATGTATCATGTCAACTTCTGCACAAAGTAGAATACATAGAAAATATAATGTTGTTTACAAACTACACATTAAGATCTATGATGAACATAACAAATTTTAAATGTAAACAGAAAACCTTTCTTACCATATTCCATTGTCTTCTCCAAAAAGGATCATTGTATTCCAAAATATATGCACTGACTTTCTGGGTGACTAGGCCTATTGAAGAGGTTGTGGACCTAGAAGATTTGAGCAGTTCACCAGGATCTGGGGTAGTTGGAATGGTCCCTAATTTAGAAAGGTCACTTTGGCCAAGAATCCTCTGAAAAGTTTTATAAAGTTAAGAAATGTACTTCTATCTGGTATATAAACTGTACTCGGTACCAAACTTCAATAGATGCCATTTAAGAATCAAGAATAATTTATTGTCTTTAAAAAAAATGTGCAATCAACAAAGTCAAGCCTTATTTGTTACAAGTCAAACTTACATAAGTCATGCTTAAGAAATTAACAATAGTAAAGCTAAATGAGGTGGTAACAATCTAATAAACAAATTAACTAAAACAACAATGCAATAACAACCTATAACAACAAGGACTCAATGAATAATAAATAAACAATAATATTCAGACAACTTTCGGATCCTCTAAAAACTACTTACAACGCTAATATCAATATCATAGGCCAAATATTTGTCTATTGAATAAAAAACAATTTACTTTAAAAACCTTTTTACTTATATTTCTAACTGCTTCAAGGGCAAACACCATAATTCTTTTGGCAATTTATTAAATAATTTGATTTTCATAAAACCATGACTACATTTTGTCTATTCTAATCTTACTGGTATTGTTTCGAGAAGGTTTTTCCTAGTGCAATAATTACTGTATGTGTTTCTTCTCTTGTAGGAAGATTTTACAAAGATTGCTTGATATCCATCAAGCAACAGTAAATATAAAGATTAGGGAGAGTCATTATTTTATACTCTTTAAACAATGGCACACAGGATTTCCTAGCTGATACATATTTAATATCCCTTAGAGCCTTTTTCTGCCATTTAAAAACAGTTTGTGCCCCACAAGAGTTACCCCATAGAGTTATCCCATACCTCATATTGGAATGGAAAAAAGCGTAATACGCAGTGATCGGCATGTTAAGTGTGACACAGGTTCTTAGTTTTCGAAGAAGAAAGATAACTCTAGATAGTTTTATACACAAATGCTCTATATGACAGTCCCAGCTTAACCTACTATCTATATGGATACCTAACAGCTTAACAGGCTTGTATTCCTTATAAATAGATTAATCCAGCGAAAATACAATACTTTCAGTTTTTTGTTCATTTACAATCAAAGAGTTAGAGTGGAACCATTCTATTGCTAGATCTAAGGCATGTTTTTCTTCAGTAATAAGTTTATCTAAATCTGTATTATTTAGACTCAGTTTCAAATGCATTTAATTATTAAAAATAAATAAATGTGTGCTTTGTCATACGTAAACTAATTTTACAATATGAATTTTATTTGAAAAAAAAGTATAGCAAATAAGTAAACTACATTTGTGATGCCACCTCAAAACTGTGTTACGTTTTTTAATAGAATTAATTTTATTTTAACCAGGTGTAGAACTAAGGTTATGAATATACGCGAACCATCTCTTTCACTGTATCTAACTATAAACAATGGAGGTGGGCCCGAAGTTTTAAGGGTAATCAGAACCCTTCAAATGTTCTATCTACATCACACTCTACTTATTTACTTGTATGTAAAATATTCTCTCCAATTATCCTGTGTATTTCAAAACTGGGGATTTGGCAATGCCTGAGTGAAAGCGCTGTGTTTGTAACGGATTTTTTAAACATATCGGAATAGTTAAAAATTCATTTTCATTTTTTGTTTATCTTTAATTTCTTAAAAACAGGAAAATAATAATAAATCTTTCAAAATTCTTCTTTAATAAAATTTAATTAAAAATAAAACAAATCTTTAACCAAATAAAAATGTTAACTTCTTCTTGTCAAAAAACTCTATTTAAAATTTAAAATCAAACTTAACTTTTTTAATACATTCACTTCCTAATTTCATTTGAAAATTAATTATTTGCTTACAAGGAATAATGGTTTCCGAGTAAACTCATTTATTTTACTTTTACCTGACACTCACCTAAAATTTCCATTTTACTTTTACTAGCCGTGCTGCAATGTGTATTTTTTTGGTTATTTTGTAGTTTCTGATAGGAAATCTTTAATTTATTGAACAAATCTTCACTTATTAAATTGACTGATCTACCAGTGTCAATTATTGCTTCATGTTCAAGTTTATTATTAATGACAACTTTAATTGAAGGTAGAATGTTGACATTGTTTACATTTGTTGTGTTATTGTTGTTGCTTACAAATTCCTTTGTGTTTATGCTTACATTCCTACCGTCTGCAGTGCTGTTATTAACCTCTATCTTGTTAGTGAAATGTTTCCTTTCTGGAAAGAAAGGACGCTAGCTCCGAATGAGACCCTTATCTCCCTTCTACTAGTTTTTTTAATGCTGAGTAGTAGAAGCTTTATTTTGGGTACTAGGTTTATTATAAAAGCCTACTCATCCCTAAACTGGTGTAAAATTGGGATTGCGAAACTTGTTTTGCAGAGTGACAGAGTGATGATGTGTTGGCTTACGTTGAACACTTTGTCATTTTTTATAACAATCCTTGGTGAGATGTCCATATTTGTTACACATAAAACATGTTTTCTTATAATTAATGTTATTTAAGGGATGAGTTAACTGTTTTGCCGGTATGTACCTTCTAACCTCTATACGTTGAATAACACTGAATCCTACATTCTGTACTTAGATACACATTTTATCTAAATCGTCATAGCTTACAGGATTTCCCATAAATATTGATTTTGCTCGAGTTTCAGAATTTATTCCCAACTTAATGATTTCTACTGCTTCCTCTTTGGTGTATCGGGTCTTCAAAACTTCATTATGGACTTTATTTCATTTATGTAAACTTCTAATGGTTCCTCGGGCTTCTGAGGTCAGTTGACCATATATTTTTATATTTTCCCTTAATACCATTGGAATTAATAGTTTCAAGTTTATTAGATGGGTTTCACTTACAGTGGTCCTTTCCTCTTTACATTTTATAATTTTGCTGTACAATGGACTATTACAATAACCCAATCCAAGCTCCAATATTTCATTATCTTTTAGTTTGGTTTCGTTCTTCAAAGCTAATACATTCTTTAAAAAATTAGATAACAGAGGGACATTGAGTCCGTCTGTTATCTTAAATTTGTTTAGATAACGCTCTAACCGGTTAAGAAGTTGACCATAACTTAGACTAGTCTCCCTAGCAGCAAAAATATCGTCAATTCCAGCTGGCTGAGCATACTTGCTTACAAGTGCTGGTTTCCTCATTGTTATATATACAGCTGGTTTGTGAACGTGGCTTATCAAGCTTTGTTCAAACTCGTCTTCTATCTCCCCTTTACGAGTTATTTTCTGGTCAATACTGTCTTTTTCTTTAAAATATACGTTTATGTTTTTTAAAAATGTCCTTCAAGGTCTAAATTTTCCTGATGCGTCTCTATTTTCACTACCTCAACTCTATTCTCTCAAATAGTACCTTAAAGATTTTAAATCTAGTTTCATAATGGCCTAACCTTACCTCGGTACGAATGAGGTCACTGACACTTTTACTTTCGACTACAGACTCTACTTTCTCTTTCAAATCCTTTAAATTAAGTTTTATTATTTGAAATTCCTCTCCTCCTGAGGTTAAATATATTTTAATTCGGTTTGATAGGTTACTGGAGTTAGGCTTAACACCTAACTTAATTAAATCCCTTAGTAAAATTTAATTGAAAATAAAATAAAATAGATCTTTAACTAAATTAAAAATGTTAACTTCTTCTGGTCAAAATACTTTATTTTAAATAAAAAAAAAAAAAAAAAACAAACTTAAAAACTTTTCTCAAGTAATGGAATGAAATTAAATTAACTGTTCCATGTATGAAATAATAATGAAATGATAATATCTTAATATTCAGATTAAATTCTTTTGTATAAATTCTTTATGTATGTTTCTTAAAAAGATTCTATGAATGAATTATTCTTCGAATGAATGAATATTTCTGCCTCAGGAATCTGCAAAACAACAAAATAACCAACAGGTATTTTGATTATTAAAATATATTTTTTATTTCTAAAATCTGACTTCTAACAAAATTTACTGAAATATCTCTAGACGATCGGCCTAGAGACATGCCCTTAAAAGAACATGAAAAACTAAGAAACATTTACTGTTGTTGGTGTAAACAGCTAAAAGGGCAGAGGACAAAGCTAACAACGATAATCTACAAGCTAAGAACAAAATTCGAACTTACGTTGCTTCCAGAGAACAGTCGATTTAAACCAAGGGCGCCGCCCAACACTTCAATGTTGCGCACAATAAAACCACACTCTCACTGAGTGGCACAGCAAAACTTCTCAAAGCTTTCCGAGGGACAATTGTCAAACTTTGGAACGTAGCGGAAGAACGGTTCAAAAAGTGGTGAACTGAATTCAGCAAAAGACGGCGATGAAACAGCCGAAAAGACAGTTACTTGAAGTATTCGGTAACTACCCCCATTACAGTGTTGAATCCCCCAATACATGCAAAATGACTTGAACAAAAGGGATGAGAACTAATCAGGGACCTTCGGGAAGGAAGAAAAAGTAAGATTACCACCATCACCTGTAAATTGCAGAAAACATGTCGATCTGACTCGACAGGATAAGATCTTGTTTTAACAAATATTGGTTATTTTATTTCTAATGGAAAAATCTACTTTTTTAGGGCCTAATATTCCATTAATAATATTAATATAATTAATTGAATGATAAAATACCTCATAAATAATAATAATAATAATATATTTATTTCCGTGACAATTTCACTATAATTGTATTGGTTAACGTCAAGCTTAATGTTAATGTTAAAATTTTGCTTTCACACTTACAAACAAAGACTCATTCAAACATATATTTCTTACATTCACTCTCTCATTCATTTGAATTTTTTTAACTCTCGCCCTACGTCAGTCATATGCTTCTATGATCTCCCAGTCCTGTGCCATAAACTCGTCTGTACTGTAAAATGCTTGTGCAACCAGTAATTTTTTTATATGAGTTTTAAATGCCTTCAGCACTGGAGCACTGTTAATTGAATTTGGCAGTCTGTTGACAAATGGAACTTCAGCCTGTGAAGGCAATTGTTAAAAAATCACCTTCCTGTGCCTTCCAGTTCGGTAATTTTCCCTGTCTCTTGTTTCATAAGAGTGTATGTTGCTACCTCTTATGTGTTCGCATTTGTATTTAAAAAAAAGGCATGTTTCTAAAATATAGAGGCAAGGTAGTGTCAACAGTTTCAAGCTGTTGACATCTAGAATATCTGCAGAATATACGCTTGTTTATGATAAATCACTGGTTATTGTTAACAGCAACTCGATTATTTCTTAATTTCCAACGGGCATTACAATATTCAATACCAAGACAGTTTCTACTTAGACGGCTATAATGATAATAATAATGAAATTAAGAAAATATAACACTAAGCTAGGTGCCATTCATCAATGAAACTATAAATAACCATGAACAAGAAAATCAATAACATAACCTAATTACATTACAATAATATATGTATATAAAACATTAATAAACATACATAACACTAATATTACTATACAACGATATAAAGATGTTATGAAAAGTATTAAAGAATAAAAAAAATAATAGCAACAGCAATACAAAAAAGATAAATCATACAAAAATAATAAATAAATAAATCATATTCTCTAATCTAACTATCGAGTGTGGCGTCCCACAAGGCTCGGTCCTTGGACTCATTATTTTTAATTTATATTCATAAATTATTTTTCGGTCCTTCCAATTGCAAATTAATACTTTTGCTGATGACACAGCCTTTTCATACATTTCACAGTCTCTGGAAACACTAAAAATAAGTATTGAAAATGACCTTGAACACTTATATCTTTGGTTTGCCCATAATAAATTAAGTTTAAACGTTGAAAAACCATTCATAATTCATTTTTCTTTATTTGAAATAAGACAGTTTCCAACGTCAATCAAGTTCCATGTACTAGGCTGCAAAAGTATTCTCTGCAATTGTACTTAATTTATGCAAACAATCAATACAAGGTACCTTGGTTTAACTATGGATGGTAACCTTAGCTAGAAAGACCACATTACAAACTTAAAAATATATTTGTTAATTATGTCACGAAAATATTATTTTCTAAGACCATTTGTTCCAAATTATATCCTTAAACAAATTTGTTACACGCTTGTTCATTCCAAGATAAATTACGGCATTTCTTGCTGGGTTTCCACTTATTTGAGTTATCTGAAGACACTCATAACAACTAAAAAATCATTGATTGGAACCATTTATAGGAAAAATAGAAGATCCGAATCTCTCCCTTTGTTTGTAAATCTAGATTTGCTAACTTTAAGATATTTGTTTATATTTAAAGTCCTCTTGTTGTTTTTTTAAGATGTTGGTAGGGGAATGTTGGTAGGGTAATATATATTAACGACCACAGACCAAACACCAGGAATAGAGATGCCTTGACATTGACTAGGGCAAAATCTATGTTTTTTTTGAAGTCCTTCTTATTCCTGGTACACAAGTGTTATAATAAAATAATTAGAAATAACCCGCAAATAAACTTATTTCTCTATCCCTATTCAAACAATTTTTTGAAAAGTGTTTTATCTCAACTCTTTATCACTCAATAGAAGCTTACTACACAATTATTCATTGATTTTTCCCTCCGTTTAGCTAACCAAACTCTTGCACTTTTACATTTAAGATTATTTTAACGTTTAATTTTATTATGACGTATCCTTTTTTTGTTATAAATTTAATTTTGATATTCGTATTATATTGCACTGTAATAAAACAATTAATTTTCAGTTTGTAATTTCCACTAGTGCTCCTACACGTTAATAGGAAGCTTGTCCTTCTTTCGTGTAGTATTTTATTTATCAGAGAGTATTTTATTTATTACCATATCTCTTATACGTTGTTATTTTTGCTATTGTTATTATTTATTCTTTGCTTAGCATTTAGGTTATTTTTTAAGGGATGGATAAGTTTTATTAAATTTCTTACTGAACTTTATTTTATGTTTCATTTTAATATAATCTACCCATGAACATGTTTAGTAGCTTTATTTTCTGTGTATATTAATTTTTTTGTATTTTTCTTGTGAAAGTTTTTGGATATAAAATTTGATTAACATTTCCAATATTATTTAAACAATAATTGGAGGAATGAATATTACAAAAAATGTATCTTCCAATATGCTAAGAATAGGTAAATATAACAACAAAGTGGAATGCAAATATAAATACTCCCTTAATACAATAAGAGAGTTCAAGTATTTTGTGGTTCATTAAAAATAAACATGAAGATCTAGAATATTCATTTAGAGTATGCATGACACATATTTACATGCATAGTGATTTGGGATGTCTACACTCAAACAGCTCAAGATATCGGACGGGCAGAACATCTACAGTTCACAAAAGTTCAACCCTGAGTTCAGGTTGAGGGTAGTAGCCAGGTCAGACCTCAGAATCTGTAGCCCATCCTGCATCCAACAGTCCGACAAACTTGTTCTGACATCGCTATGCCGTTATGAAACCACTTTAGGTACTTGTAGGGTGACCATACTACAAATTGGTACATTTTTATAATAGGAAATCTCTGCTGTCTTCACGTATTGAACACAATTACTCATATAGAAGTAAAAATAGTTATTTGTCTTGTACAATTTATATTTCAAAGGTATTTTAAATGTTTAAATCGATCGGGTGGTGCTGTCTCGGTTTTAAATTACCTTTGGCTATTAGGCCTCTGTGTTTAAACTTTTTAATTTTGTTGTTTGAGCATTATTAATCTAATATCATTATTACAGCTAAATATGATGACTGTTCTTATGCAAATTAGATGGAGGTACTTTATGCAAATTCTGTTAAATAAAATTATTTTCATTACAATTTTACTAAACAGGTAAACTATATTAGAAGAATAATAAAATACCTACAATTCTCTGTGAAGTTGCGTTGTAAATAAAATATTCAACCGTAAAACTGAGTTAAGTACTGCAATACTTTAACTTGAGGGCTGTAAGTGTATGCACGGGTGATTGATAGGATGAAACCACTTTTTAATCTGGAAACTATCTGTACAGTCTCAATTGTAATAACTATTACAGTTCAATATTTGTTCATGCATTGCTAACAAACTAACACAAATGAACTTGAATATTGAGTCAGTAAAAAGTACAACTTTCATAAAATGCCTAATAATATATCGTATGAAAAGTAAATGTCATTCTTACCTGGGGATAAAAGAGATTAGAAGGGTAGTCTTTAATGCAAGAGAAAATTGACTTGCATTGAAGCTCTTTGTTTTGGAATATTAAATGGGCTTGTTCTTTTAGAAATATTATTATCCTCTTCATTCGAATCTCATTTGAATACTCCGATATGGACAGTTGATAAGTAACTGGTCTTACCAGCATCTGTTGGCTAGCCCACTGTACCTGGAAAACCAAATCTTGTCGAACTTTAAAAATATTTATTTTGAGTTCTTTATAGATATTAAGTTTATTGAGCGATGAAAATTTGCCTGCTTTATTAAATTTCTTTCGACTTTATAAAACGAATTCGAAAAATAAATGAATTGGTACAAAGTGTTTAGAAATGTTTGTTAGTGGATTATTATTTCTACTTCAAATTATATTTTGCATTGAAACACAGTCAGTATATAAATATTTATACGATTATATCTAAAAATTAATACAACATGGTTTTATAAACATATCTTTGTAAACATTTATAACTGATCTTTATTTACCTGCAAATTAAAAATAATATCCTTGAAATCATATAATATTTAGTTTCAATTTAAATCAATAAGTTAGAGTTTACTAAGTAATAACAAACAAACAATAACTTTGCTATAAAACTAATTTTATGTAAAACTTTATAGGTAGTGTACCAAAAATGGTGAGACAGTTCCGATAAACAATAACCATAAATAAGTAAATACCTGTTTAGCCTATAAAAATTCCCTCTTTTAAAACAAAATTATAAGAAAAGGGGACTTCCCACAAAAAGCTAATCATACAGGCACCTTGTATCAGCCTCGCTTACTTTGTAACAGCTAACCCCTTTGATAAGAAGTGCAAAGAGCAATACATGACAGTACATGAAGACTGTTTTGAAAAGCGTAATCCCTCTATCTAGAAAAATCTGACATAATTAGTAGTTGAAGATCTTAAACTCTCCTGATAGTTCTCATTTTGACGTATCTCCTGCGCAACTCAAACAGCACTGGGTCAATCAAGAAGTAGAATATTTGTTTTCCAAACAAACTATGAACGTCTTTAAAATCTTCCCTAAGCGCACAATTTCAATACGAAATGACGTATTGTTACTAATATGATACCACCAGTTACAATGACAAATGTTTTGATACTGCAAAATGTTTTATATTTACCTCATCCAGATCAAGGAGACTTCTTGTAAGGTGATCACTATCACGAAAGGACACTTCAGGATGATCTTCCTTTGTTAGCTTGTAGTAGTTCTCAAAATGGCCGAGCTGAAACATTCATTAAAAATGTTATCCCTTGCTACACATTACCATAAACTGATGAAACATTGATTGGTAGAGCCGTAGGCCGAGTGGTCTAAGGCGTCAGGACTTTGAGCTTGGGTTAGAAATAGTGCCGGTTTAAAATCGGCCTAGACTGGAAGATTTATCAGTAATATTCACCTTCTACTGTAATATTTACTGGTTTACTTACCTACTCTGTCTGAATAAGTTGCTCACACACATCAATAGTCTATAAGAAATGGGCAGAGTAAGGTTATGAAGAGAGTAGAAGGTCCAATATCTAGTGAATATTGTTGTTAATTTTTATGTTGTACTTTTGTATGTATAAGTTGCTTGTTTGTACAATTTTGTAAATGGCACTGACCGTTGATAAATAAATAAATAAAAAGAAGGTGCCCCTACTTGAGACCCGAGCTCTGATTGGTCCATTTTTATGACGTCATTCAAGATGGTGGCACCCATGTTTCCCAACAAATTTCCTAACTTCAATTTTCTTGCCAAAAATCTCTTAATATTGAATATATTTATATATCATATTTACAAAAGGGTATTAAATTAAACACAAACTGTGGTAATTATTTTCTGTATTTAAAAATTACAAACAGAAAGATGTTTAGCCGACCAATTATCGGTGTTCTGCAGATTGGGCAATGAAATAAGCCTGGAAGTGCAGTACTGGCATAGAACGTGTTCATATGACACGAATGCAATAGTGGTTAGTCTCGAAAAGCAGACCCAGCACTGGAACCGCTGGGGATCGATGGACTCTTCTTCCTCCGCCTCTTCCACGGCTGGACGGGAGTCAGCCCTCTCCGTACACTAACCGATGTGCACCAAGAGACTCTCCAGGGTGGTCCGCATGAAGTGCCATATTGAGAGTGCTAGATCGAAGGCGTCAGATTCGGCAGTATTCTCTACGTGATGATTGGAAACTCACAGCATTTCTCTGTGGTCTCTTCGGGCATGAAGGATTGCCTGCAGTGATTCTTCTGAACCTCCTCCTCGCACTCACAATGCTGCTAACTAGTAAAAGAAATATCGAATCTATCTACCTTATTATTAGTAGTAGCAAAGAAACATTAATTTTATGATATTACCTCCAGAAATCTGTTGAGCAAGTACTCTCGCAATGGCTGTGTGTTTGCTTCCTGCTGACATGCCAGACACCTGGCTGCACGAGCGTGTGATCTCAATCGCGTTGGTACTTACAGTGAAAAAATGCCATAGTGAGGAGTTCAACAACTAAATTAAGGTATACCTAACAATATATATTGATTGAAACTTACATTACAGGTACTTTCTGGCTGTACAGGAGCGTATGAGGTCAACACAGTTACTGTTGTGTACACTGGCTTCGGTATCCAGTCAAATACGATAATATGTAAGTACTTGAACCGTTAATTAAATATTACGAAAGCTAATAAGGTATACACACCTCTGTGATGGGTTGGGCCCTATTTATAAATGAAGTGGAGGTTTGTATCCTGCCAGTTGAAGTACCAGTGATCTAATCTTGAGATTCTTGCTCCACACACAGATAATAATTATTGTAATATCATTCTTGGAAAAATCCCGAATAATAATAATGGTATGGAAGTTACCTGAGTGTATGTGAAGTTAACCGTATTAAATTGGGGATGGAATGCTGACGTATGGTTTCTACGCCTTACACCAATTCGTATCTGAAATAAACACGATACGATGACCCTCATGTTAAATCGCATTAGCCTCTAAATTAATTATACAAAATAAAAAAAAAACCTGTTTACCTCGCTCTGCTCGGTGGTAGTGGTTGAGGTGCTGGTAGTGTCAGTAGTGGTGGTGGTGGTAGAGGTTGAAGTCTAAGTAGGCATAGATCCAAGCACAGGCGCATTGACAACAACAGTAACTAGACATATTACCTGAAAAACCGTTATTCTTACCTCAACTGACAATTAATTATTCAAACCGAAGCAGTCTGATTTATATGACAGGACATTTTAAAAATAGAGCCTCGTCCCCTACCTTGCGCACTAGCAGAACGCAGGAGGTTGTACTCGATCAGGTTTCCATAACCACCCAAAAGGTAATGATCTCAGCTCGTTTTTTTACTATAGTGGAGGCATAATCCCACTAGCTGTATTGTTTATTGTAACTTGCCTCAACCATCACAAGCTATGGTGGTAGCCACTCCATAAAAAATTTCCTACTTCTCATTTATATATATATATATATATATATATATATATCCCTCTATAAGTCTAGACACCACTTAACTCAGCGAAGCTTACCCAAACAAACTAATAAATGGATTTTTTATTTTGTATTGTTTACCAATGTAGGCAGTACAGAACACTTTGCTCGGAGAAGCCGTTTCAATATATTCCATCAGCCTAAAAGGGTTTTTTAATAAATACATATATATTTACGTTTATTTGTAAATAGTCGTTTTGTTGTTATTTTTTAACTGTTTATTTGTAATCCCAGTGACGTTCAAGTATACACTTCACCTTGTACTTATGAAGGTTAGGCCCACCATAGAGCCTCGAAACATTCGGACCCTGGATTTACGGAGGTTAGACCTACTATAGAGCTTGGACACATTCGTGCCCTGGACTTACATGGTGTAGCCCTGCCATAGAGCATACCATTTACACTAGCTAAGGGACCAGACCATCTCAGGGCTAAAAAGAGTGGTCGGGCATTTACCCCCGGTTTTGTCCTGGACTTACGGAGGTTAGGCCCACAATAGAACAAAGACACACACATACTCGAGCGTCATCTGGAAACACATTTTTTTCTATATACTTATTTAGTAACCAGCAAACCTGAGGGAAAATATCTACTATGATCCGCTAAAAACTTGGAACTTACATTCTGATAGAGTATAATCTTATCCTAATCTACCTTGTCTGCAAAATCGTATATAAACGATTCAGAGAGTACTTGGTGTTCACTCATAAATGCCCAACACTCCCGGAACCAAGAAGTCATTTCTCACAAAAATTCTTAATTGAATGTCATTCTTTATATAATGTAAGCCCAATTGACACTGTCTTGATGAATTCTTAAAAGGTCAATTTAGAAACCGTAGTTTTGTAATAGCTAGTTCCAGTTTAAGAAATGGTCAAACCGCATGATGAACTGGTTAGTCAATACTCCCTTAAGCTTACGAGAAATCAGTGTCCAAACGTTTTCCATGACTACTAACAAAGTTATGATTTCTTTTTTTCTAGAGCACGTCTTTTATACCCTCGCAGAGTTTTTCTCAAGGAATACTTTACATTAGAGTCGTTGTGCTGTGATAATATACAACTATTTACGATAGGTTCGGTGAATGAACCTCACGTCCGGATGAAATTCCCGCAAAAATACAGCCTTCTCCAGACCCTTGGTATAGAGCGTGGAGAATGGTTTACAGAAGAGTCTCGGCTACTCTTCATCGTACGCCATACCAACCTGTTCCCATTTGATTTTGTGAAAACTGCGAGTGAGCCAACGATTCGATCTTCCTGTTTTATCGTTAAGAAGTGTTTTACTGTACGGTGGAGAATATATAAGGAGAATACGAGTTAACGAAAGCAAATTATTTTATTACAAACCTACTGGTATTGTCTTTAAACGCCTGGAACTCAACTACAGCCTCCATCAGGCTACCGTTGATAGTATTACACCTCGTCAAACAGTCAATCTGCTTTCTGAGGTATCAAGCTGGTTGTATGTTCTTCACCGATTATCAGACTCGTAATGTACTGTTGTATGAGCACTTCGTTCATAATTAGATCCTGTGGCTCCCTGTATACCTTGGGGATGTTGTTCATAAACCGATGCAATTCGTCTGAATTTAGTGCCAGAGTGTGTTCTCCATAATAAGAAAAGATGTGAGATTTGCAAAATACATTTGTAGCCTTTACACTACGACCACTAACTAGCACTAAACGGGATTTAGTTTTATTTTTGAGCACAGCAGTTATATCGTTAAAGTGTATAACAAATTGATTGAAAATATCATACGACAAATAAACGTACCCTCTTCGACCCTTAAAAGACAATCTAAGACTAATATTCATCTCTTTGCAAATTACCATTATAACCGATTTTTAAGACCTTCATCGAGGAAGTAGACAGTTTTTAAAAATACACCTGTCAACAGATTTAGTGATTCTTTGCGAGTGGGGACAGCTTAGGCAATAACGTCTATACCTGACGGCTCCATTGTCTCAACTAAATAAATCTTTATTTTTAAGTCGTATTTATAATTTTACCCCCACTCCTTACTAATTTTGATATTTTTATTCTGTTATTCCCCTATTTCCTCCCCCCCCCTCACTCGATTCAGAGTCTGATGTTTCTTCTACCAAAGGCGATTTAATAATCGAAGTGGTTAATTCTTTCAAGCGCTTTATTACCATACATGTTGTTATTTAACTTTAACGTGTTGATGTTTGTAAAACTCAGATAGTGTTTAAAACAAAAGAACGACTGAGAAACTGTTATACTATATTCTCCTCATTTGGTCTTTGTTTGACATTCAGTAAATATCCGTAAGATAGAATATCCACTCTATCGTATTTGGAAACGTCAATTATCGTAAGGTATCTGTACACTGAAACAGTAATGAAATTTTCCCCATTCTTGTAGAACCTTAGGCAAGTCTCATCATCACTACTGAGCCACTAAGTAAGTTAGGGATTCTTTAACACAAAATAAACTTCATCCATCTTAGCTCAACACAGATGTTTACTCCTTCGTGTCTCAACTGAAAATGAGTATGGATTGCTGTGATCGTGTATGTATAACCGTCAATGGAAAACACCTTGCGTACTATCACCCTCTTTACGGAAATAGTAAGCAAGGCTTAAAACAAATGCGAATCATGCAAACTCATGCAATATGCAGCAGTCTTATCAGATATATTTTTAGGAGTCTCAAATTCAAGCCTGATATCGACGGGTCCTGACTTTATTGTATCGTTTTTTTTTTGTTTTTTTTTTTTTTTTTTTTTTTTTTTTTTTGTAATCAATGACGGACAGAGTTTTACATTTAAATGTTTCGAGGTCCACAATAGGATACGAACTATGAACGTAGTAGGAACTCTGCATCCTTGTAATCATTACGTAAAATATTTACTGACCTCCGTGTATAATAACGTAAGGAAAGTATTGCCAGTTTGTATATAATTGACGTTTTGCGAATAGCAGCAGTTAAAACAAGACACGTACCTTTTAATCTGATTCTTTTTCTTGGGTTGAAGAGCTAAAATTACGTATCGGGGCTTTTCCAACTGAGTAGATGTTCTCACAGTCCAACTGTGACGGTCAGTCTGTGGTAATGTTCAATACTCGTCTATTTCCCAGGATCTAAACGGTACGTGAACGGTTGAATATTTCTCAATAATTTTTTTAAGTTTGAGACGATACTCGTCCGAGACCGTGATGTGGGGGACCCTCTAGTAGATGTTGCTTATTTTTAGACTACAGCTGGCTGCATCCTTACTAATGACAGCGTCGGTGTCTGTAGTCACTCTCAGGTGAATAAGCTCCTGATAACGCTCACTAAAATTTTTTTATAATTTTCAGCGTACACCATGAGCAATCGCAACTGAACTTAATACAAATTGGAATTAGTGCCTTTATCCTTATCGGGCCCGAAACAGCAAGCATTTTTCAAATTCCACGTTTCCTCCGTTTGTATGGAAAGTAGGTTTTTAGTTTTACTCGTGATCCCAACGTTTTTTGACCAATCAATCTCAATACCCCCAATCTCATAACGAATATCGTCAACTTTGTTTTTGAAATTTGTTAATGATGGAGTCTATAAATACTACTGACCATCTATAAATACTAAACTCATTGCGTTATTTAAGGTGTAGAAGCACAGACACGACCTCGTTTCTAAAGTTTATCAAATCACCGTCTTGAACTTTAAACGACACGGTAATATTATTCACTTGTTGAGTGTTTACAAGTATATCAATTACGTGCTGAGGTGTATCGCATGTCTTGAATCCTGGTGGACATCTGATTATTACCTCGTGCATCGTATACCCCTTGAATCCGTTATCATAGGATCCCCTTACAGTATTGCACTCAACCCTGATATTGACTTGCCTATCTGAACAATGCTTTTCTCCCCCCTTTAGACTGAACCCTAGTAGTGTACCGAGTGTTTCCAGTTGATAGAAATAAATGTTGTGACTGCAAGTAATTTCAGGTTGTGGAGTACTGTTATTTGCTTTGAGAGAAAAATCTATAGTCTTATCAATTTTACTTAAAGTGTACGATTCAATCTGTTCAATTTCGTACGATCCTTTCGGAATACTTATTACCTTAGTATTTTTATTACCGTAGTAAAACTTGTTGTTGACACCCTCTTCAGTGTTGGATATCGAGTTGAATGTTATGAAACAGATTAACCTAATTTCCAATTCATATAGACTATATCTAAGACTGGAAACATGCCACACGTGAGGACAGAACCACGGCCACTAATACAAAACATATCGACATAAAAACTTCAAGCACAAGTGCCCGCAAACGACTGAGTTAAAAGTGTTCTTTAATTGTAATTATACTCTACAGCCAAACTATTTTATTAGCTTATTGGAGGACGAAGATCTCTGAAACTGTCAAAGAAGTACACCCTGTTTCCTAATTTTTTGTTTGCAACCCAGTGTGTCCCCGTACCTTGTTTGGAATCCAGGTTAACAATAGCCGTTTCGTTTTTCCATTACCTTGAAAGTAGTCCGTTTCGCATGTAAACACCTCTGAAATATGGATTATTTAAAAACTTAGCGTAATGAAGAAGGTCGTGATTCGTTAAAGGTTTTATCAGTATTGACGTTTTTTACCACAACTCTTCTTTTTTCGTTTACCTGCTCCTTGCTTTTTGGTAACTGACCCAGGGTATTGTCTAGGATAAAGTCCCTTAACACGCTGGTTTCTCTTCACTGTCTTTTTACGTTTGACCACACCACCACCATTCCTACGTTTAGTACTACCTCCACTCAATGTTTCCTTAGCCTTCATCACATTTATTACAGCCCAAACTGCGGCTTTGTATCCAATAGATGAATCAGATGCTTTTACACTTTTCCAAGCTCTTTCGGCCAACTCTTTATTAACATGCGCTCGGTTCGTAATATCGTTGTACTTTGAATACGCAATATCGTGGACCTTAGAGATATCATCTAGAGAATTGATACCAGGATCTCTCCGAGCTAGTCTCTTTCTTAATCTGGTTCCTAGGCCACGGTATATGTATCCATCAGTCAGGTGAAGTTCCCAATATATACCTTTGTTCAACACTGTACTTGCTGCGTCATCAACCTTTCCAATAATGTCACCAACGAGACTGCTCCTAATGACGGCTTTCTTACGACTGGCTGGTTTACGGTAGTGCATATTGCTTTTATAAACGTTAGTTATCTAACGATTCGTCAAAGACCTCGTCCCAATTTATATATTTTTCAGCAGTGATTTGTCCATCGTTGACACTCCTACTCCGTGCACTGTGAATATGGAAAAAAAGAAGCTGTCCAAATTTTATAAAATGTATTTGAGTCTTTATATTATTCTTATTGACCAGTGACCTAAGATCGGACACGAGATTCACCGACCGTTCTTCCAACTGTTTACAGTACTTAAGAGATACAGCATCTACTGGTTTAGTGGGATATTTAATATTATTCAATCGCACTTAGCTAAAATTGTATCCGCTTTCACTTTTCATACTCCTCCGACGTATTCATAAAAGTTTTAAATTGGTACTTTAGTCTGTTAACTCACAAATTGCATAGTGAAAAGTACTGATGAATTGACCCCTGTGTGTAAGTTTATAACAAGTATAAACCAACAGCTGCAGGAACTACATGCAGTAACACATGTGGTTTTAGACTTGATTGGCTCTTGTTCGTAAAACCCGCCTTTTAAGACTTCACCGTTAACATCCTGTAATATATAAATTACTAGAATCAATATTACAGCGTATACTTGAAATACTTCATTAGTCTAATTTGGTAAATACCCTTTTTTGATTACCTGTTTATGTTGACTGATTCTCAATTGATCACCCACGTTAAACTTTGGTTTTAGGGATTTTGAATTTACATTTACACCGAGACGTGTCAGTATGGATTCTACGTGCTTTTGCTTGACATCTTTTGGTTTCATACCGATTGTTCTGTGTATAGAATTATTATATCCTTTTACAATTTTCGGTAAAAGTGTTAGCTACTCGTAGGTGCCTTTTGCCGTGAATTTACATACATTCTTTCAAAGTTCTGTTTAACCTTTCGATAATATTAGGTTTTAAATAAGATAATGTCGAATAGTGTTTTTGTATTTTTCCATAAGTTTTCCAACATGGGAGTTAAACCATTCCTTACCATTGTCGGTCTGAAAAGTTTTAATTTTTTGTATTTCCAAGATCGGTTCTAAAGCTTTTGCCACATCTACTCCACTTTTATTCTTTATTGCGATTGCGATTGCCAATCTACTGAAACAGTTTATCATTGTAAGAATGTATTTATACTCTTAGTTTGATTTAGCGTAATGAATCATTTCTACCAAAGATCCGCTTGATACAGATCGTAAATACCTGTATTACTTTACGTCTTGGTTATTTTCGCCTAGAAGGTTTGTTGTAGCTCTGCAGCTATAGTTTATCTTTGATTCATGATTAGACTGGCAAATGTTTTGTAAATTTCGATTATTTTATTAATTATGGCAGTAGAGAAAATAAATCAAAGTTGTTTATTAATACTGCAGCCCCTTCACCGCTGCAGAAAGTTGTGGCCTTCCGAATGTCATGGACCTCTTAAAAATAAATAAATCTTAAAAAAAATTAAGTGACAGAGTGTCAAATTTAGAATAAAAATTAAATTTAAAATGCCAGAAACTTGTTCCATTTTAGTTTTCTCGATGCAATTTACCACACAAACAGCCATACCAGTATCGGTAAAGCAGATTTCATTCACAGTTTTGGCATTTGTTTATCAATTAAAGGTAATGTTTCTAACCACTCTATCTCATGCATAGGTCTGAATATGATGGAATATAACTCGTCATAAAAGGGAAAACTGTTTCGTACCTGCCTACAACTTGCACAAAATACCTGACCTTCCAACATACAGTATCTAATAAGCATGGCCCGTACATGTAGCACGGTGTTGTTCCAATATACTACATCGGATTCTAAAGGGGAATCTGTATTTTAGCTGTAAAAATCTCGTCACTACATTTAAACTGACTCATGTATTGGTAAGACACTGTTGGTATATATAAGTAGGTTGACTGGTCGAGACCATGTCTGAGAGAAAACAGTTCTTTCAACTTCAACTCCTAAAGAGTAAGAAAATGTATTTTTAGTATTTATTGATTCTGCAGCAACTTCACCGTAGGCCTTCCAAAAATTGATACTAGTTGCCACCTCCTAAAAATTTAAAAAAATCTCAAAAAAATTAAGTGACAGACTGTCCAATTTAGAATAAAAACAAAATTCAATTTCCAAAGCTACAATAAGGATCCGACAAGAACTTGTCCCTTTAGATTCTTAGATTTTGTGTAGCAGTACATTTATTTGTGCAGATTACAACAGCAGTATAAGAGGATATGGTGTACACAAGTAGTTGTTCGGTATTCTGAATGAATGGAAGTTTTGTGCATTTCTTAAACAATGGATCTTACTTACCACAAGATATCTGACTAGACACAAATTATCTACAATATTGATACACACTATACCATTACGTGCCTTACCCTCTTCCATAAAATTATTGTAAAGTCCTAGTCTCACTTTCCCTGAACCAACAGGTAGGTTCACCCTAGTACATTCTACTTTAAAAGTATCAATGCAGTTGTTGGCTCTGCGTTACTTTCTACAATACCTCCAAAAATGTTCCAAATAATATCCTCATCAATCTCAGAAGCGGGTCTGAAGGCTACATACCCCGACTCTTTATTTTTAAAATTAATACTGGTTAATGTGGACCCAAGCTAGTCAGTATCCGCAACGTTAGATTTAATTTTATTCACAAGTTCATTGAGTCCCCATCTGATTCAGTCAATTTCAGCAACACCGGGAGGAGGTTTGTTAAACTTAAAAGTTGTTTTTAGAACTGTACAATCTAAATTTCCTAACATAAGTCTCGTTAGTACTAACAATATTTACAGGATCCATTTTACAAAACAGATAAAGAATACAAAGATATCGTAAAATACAAAGAAAACCAGTTAAATACGTTTAAAATAATGAAAAAGTCGATATAATAATCGAATATGAAATAATTGACTAAAATAATTGAATACAAATATGGAATATGTATAGGTTTAGTTTAAACTAGGTTA
>JAQJVL010000466.1:589180-640416 GCA_035578905.1 Stictocephala bisonia | reverse complement strand
TCATACTCCTCCGACGTATTCATAAAAGTTTTAAATTGGTACTTTAGTCTGTTAACTCACAAATTGCATAGTGAAAAGTACTGATGAATTGACCCCTGTGTGTGAGTTTATAACAAGTATAAACCAACAGCTGCAGGAACTACATGCAGTAACACATGTGGTTTTAGACTTGATTGGCTCTTGTTCGTAAAACCCGCCTTTTAAGACTTCACCGTTAACATCCTGTAATATATAAATTACTAGAATAAATATTACAGCGTATACTTGAAATACTTCATTAGTCTAATTTGGTAAATACCCTTTTTTGATTACCTGTTTATATTGACTGATTCTCAATTGATCACCCACGTTAAACTTTGGTTTTAGGGATTTTGAATTTACATTTACACCGAGACGTGTCAGTATGGATTCTACGTGCTTTTGCTTGACATCTTTTGGTTTCATACCGATTGTTCTGTGTATAGAATTATTATATCCTTTTACAATTTTCGGTAAAAGTGTTAGCTACTCGTAGGTGCCTTTTGCCGTGAATTTACATACATTCTTTCAAAGTTCTGTTTAACCTTTCGATAATATTAGGTTTTAAATAAGATAATGTCGAATAGTGTTTTTGTATTTTTCCATAAGTTTTCCAACATGGGAGTTAAACCATTCCTTACCATTGTCGGTCTGAAAAGTTTTAATTTTTTGTATTTCCAAGATCGGTTCTAAAGCTTTTGCCACATCTACTCCACTTTTATTCTTTATTGCGATTGCGATTGCCAATCTACTGAAACAGTTTATCATTGTAAGAATGTCAAAGTCAAATATTTTTATTTCCATCCATAATGAAATGTGAGATTACAAATGATGGCTTAAACTAAGGAATACAGTAAAAACTATTTTACTTGTACGGGATTGCAGTACAATTTTATACATGGTATAATAAAGAATACTAATTAACAAGAAACTACTACAACCAAGTAATAATCTTTAAATTAATATTACTGCTATTTGGTCAAAATATAATTCATAAATTAATATCCATACAACAATTGTTATTGAATTCAACAAATTAAACACATTATATATGCGTTTAATTATATTAAAATCTATATATAATGTGTTTAATTTATATATATAAATATATATATATATATATATATATATATATATATATATATATATATATATATATATATGTATATAAATAAAATGTTGCATTCCAGGAGCGTAAGAAAAAAAAGCTAAATTATATGGAAATAAGCCTACATAGGCAAGGCCCGTGCGTAGGCTTAAGCTACTTATCAAGACATTCGATTATATATATATATATATATATATATATATATATATATATATATATTTTTGCGGATGGTCAATGAAAATAATGAGTGGTGTTTGATATGATAGACTGGAGTAGGAACAAGTTGATTGGTGATATGAGGAACAGTGGCGACGGCTGGCAGAAAGAAAAACCTATTGTACATGAGAAAAACAACAATGCCGATATGAGCACAAGCTAAGGCAAAGGAGGGGGAGGACAGGTCGGCGAGCAGTGTGGGTGACTGTGCAGAGGCATGGTACGGTGGATGTCTGTGTTCTGGTGTCCGTTCTGTCAATTCTTGTCTGTAGTCAAGTCATACATGTATATCTGCGTGTCTGCCTGTGTGTCAGTACTCCGCTGCAAGAAGCGACTCGACTCCCGACACACTGAGCCCCAGCAGCCACTGAGAAACTTTACATTTAAAACTAGATAAGGACGTACAGTTGAAGACATCTAATACGTTTGCCTCCCTACACAAATTCCTGAACAAAATATTACAAGTATAAAACGAGTTAGTTAATAGATGCGTTTTGCGTAGTTGTATAGAAGAAATGCCAACGTGACGTGCATATCTAGTATTGTACAAGTGAGAAATTGGTTTGAAGATGGTGCTTGAATGTTTGAAAATAAATATCAGAAGGCTTTTAACGTAAATGTGGCGTATACTTAAGATTCATGTGTCTTGAAACAGAGCGTCAGTAGGATATCGTCTCTCTTTGTTAAATCCTACTTTTAAAATGGACTTTTGGATAACACTCAATGAATTCAACTGATTATTAAAAGAACCTCCCCAAGCTATAATACCAAAGGAGAGTAAAGATTGAACGTACGCAAAGTAAGCTATTTTGATCTCTTTCTCATCAAGTATATCGCGTAGATTTTTAAAAGCAAAAATGTATTTTCGCAGCTTCTTTTTTAGGTAGTCAATATGCTGGGACCAATTTAATCGACTGTCAAAGATAACTCCGAGATACTTATAGAACTGAACTTTCTCAATGGTCGCGCAAGCGCAGTTAAGATTTAAGTAACTATTACAGTTGTGAATCACTAAACCTTTTAGATTAAAGTCTGAATTAGTTCTTAACGACAGTGGCAAGAATTTAGTTTTGGACACATTAAGCGAAATAATGTTTTGATCAAACCATTTTTTTTACATAAAAGAGATCATGTTGTGCCGCCAAGGCAACCTCGTGCCACGTTTTTGCTTTCATAAAGATTAGAGTATCATCTGCAAAAATAAGAACAATTTACCCTTTAATTTGAGTTTTGTAATATTATTTATGTATATCAAGAACAAAATTGGTCCAAGCGTACTGCCCTGCACCACTCCGTAATCTACTGGAAGAAGGTCACTATTTATACGCGAAATGGAAACACATTGACGTCTATTCGTTAAGTAACTATTGAACCAAGCAAGAGAAATCCCACGGACACCAATGGATTCCATCTTCCTAAGTAAGATGTCTCTATCGATACTATCAAAGGCCTTTTTTAAATCAAGAAAGGTGAGAATAATTTTGTCGTCAGCTGACGTTGCATCATGAATTTCTTTATTAACGTAAAAAAGAACATCCGAGATGGTTTTATCCTGTCTAAATCCATACTGACGCTCTGTCAGAATCTGGTTGGCGTGAAGGTAACCTACAAGCTGTTCTTTGACAATTTTTTCAATCACCTTAACACACTGAGGAGAGATATGGGGCGGAAATTATTGTTAACCGTAACATCATTAGCTTCATACAGTGGAAGAACTTTGGCTATCTTATAAATATCGAGGAAAACGCCAGAAGATAAACTCAAATTAATCAGGTGGGTGAAAGGGGTACAGATAATATGGAAATACTGTTTGAGGACAGCTGCAGGAACATTGTTAGGGCCCGGCGCCGAGCCGCCGCGCAGCGCCGTCACGTGTCGCAGCACCTCAAGCTCAGTGACAGTGTGTAAGTTGAAAGTACAGTCAAGTCTGTAGTCATCGTCAGTGATTAGTAGTTCTCCAGTTGAAGCAATAGAATGTGCCAGGGTTTGTCTAACGTTCGAGAAAAATATATTAAACTCATCTGCAACCTCTTTGAACAAATTATTATTAAAATATGAAACATCAGGGTGATATTTATCCATTGGAAACTCATCTTTTTTTGTTTACCCCCAGAGAGTTCATTGATTATTCCCCAAAAAAGCTTAGGTTTGTTGCTGCATTCATGAAGCATTGTTCTATAGTATATGTGCTTAGCATTTCTTAACTCAACACTTAAAAACAATATGTAGTGACGGTAATGATTCTTGAGCGTTAGATTAAAAGGCTGTCTTTTACCCTTTTACTTAATTTGTCTCGAGTACGTATCATTTTTATTAGCTCAGTAGAGATCCAAGGCTTTAGCTTCTTCAACCTGGTTGTGTTATTTTTAATTTTCTTCGAAATTTTAATTGTTTCTACTATTATTCTATTAAATTCACCGGCACAAACATTAACCTCCTCAAGATCAGTAACTGTGTCCCAATTCACGTGGTGTAGGTTGTTGTCGAGTAAGTTGTAGTCTATGTACGTGTTGTCAGCCGCAGTATGACAGTGAGTAGGGTGAGTGGAGTGAGTGAGAGTGACTGTCAGTCCTGTACTGAAGTGGTCTGTGGTGTGTGTCTGGAGCACTGCAGCCTGTACTGTAGTCATGTCATTGTGACGTATAAATATGTGGTCCAGACACGTAGCAGTGTTATCAGTGACTCTGGTCGGCCTGTCAATGCACTGCACAAGACCTGCCCCCAACAGACAGCTCAGATGTATGTATTTATACTCTTTGTTAGATTTAGCGTAATGAATCATTTCTACCAGATCCGCTTGATACAGATCGTAAAAACCTGTATTACTTTACGTCTTGGTTATTTTCGCCTAGAAGGTTTGTGTAGCTCTGCAGCTATAGTTTATCTTTGATTCATGATTGTTTGTAAATTTCGATTCTTTTATTAATTATGGGAGTAGAGAAAATCAATTAAAGTTGTTTATTGATACTGTAGCACTTTCACCGCTTCAGAAAGTTGTGGCCTTCCAGAATGTCATGGACCTCTTAAAAAATAAATAAATCTTAAAATTAAATTAAGTGACAGAGTGTCAAATTTAGAATAAAAAATTAAATTTAAAATGCCAGTAACTTGTCCCTTTTTAGTTTTCTCGATGCAATCTACCACACAAACAGCCATACCAGTATCGGTAAAGCAGATTTCTTTCACAGTTTTGGCATTTGTTTATCAATTCAGGTAATGTTTCTAACCACTCTTTCTCATGCATAGGTCCGAATATGATGGAATCTAACTCGTAATAAAAGGAACTGTTTCGTAACTGCCTACAACTTGCACAAAATACCTGACCTTCCAACATACAGTATCTAATAAGCATGGTCGTACATGTAGCACGGTGTTGCTCCAATATACTACATCGGATTCTAAAGGGGAATCTGTATGTAGCTGTCAAAATCTCGTCAATACATTTAAACTGACTCGTGTATTTGATAAGACACTGTTGGTATATATAAGTAGGTTGACTGGTCGAGACCATGTCTGAGAGTAACAGTTCTTTCAACTTCAACTCCTAAAGAGTAAGAAAATGTATTTTTATTTTTTATTGATTCTGCAGCAACTTCACCGCTGCAGAAAGTGTAGGCATGTCAAAAATTGATACTAGTTGCCACCTCCTAAAAATTAAAAAAATCTTATAATAAAATTAAGTGACAGATTGTCCAATTTAGAATAAAAACAAAATTCAATTTCCAAAGCTACAATAATGATCAGACAAGAACTTGTCCCTTTAGATTCTTATATTAGCGTAGCAGTACATGTATTTGTGCAGATTACAACAGCAGTATAAGAGGATATGGTGTACACAAGTAGTTGTTCGGTATTTCTGAATGAATGGAAGTTTTGTTGCATTTCTGAAACAATGGATCTTACCTACCACAAGAGCTCTGACTAGACAACAATTATCTACAATATTGATACACACTATACCATTACGTGCCTTACCCTCTTCCATAAAATTATTGTAAAGTCCTAGTCTCACTTTCCCTGAACCAACAGGTAGGTTCACTCTAGTACATTCTACTTTAAAAGTAACAATGCAGTTGTTGGCTCTGCGTTACTTTCTACAATACCTCCAAAAATCTTTAAATTAATATCCTCATCAATCTCGGAAGCGGGTCTGAAGGCTACATACCCTGACTCTTTATTTTTAAAATTAATACTGGTTAATGTGAACCCAAGCTGGTCAGTATCCGCAGCGTTAGATTTAATTTTATTCACAAGTTCATTGAGTCCCCCATCTGATTCAGTCAATTTCAGCAACACCGGGAGGAGGTTTGTTAAACTTAAAAGTTGTTTTAGAACTGTACAATCTAAATTATCTAACATAAGTCTCGTTAGTACCAACAATATTTACAGGGTCCATTTTACAGTACAGATAAAGAATACAAAGATATTGTAAAATACAAAGAAAAACCAGTTAAATACGTTTAAAATAATGAAAAAGTCGCTATAATAATCGAATATGAAATAATTGACTAAAATAATCGAATACAAATATGGAATATGTATAGGTTTAGTTAAGCTAGGTTAAAACTTAACAGTACAATAATCACCAAGAGTCATCAAGCTATTAACTAATAAGTGAAAAGAGAGAGAAGACCACTTACCAACTTGGTTCCCAGGTACCAACTGAATTTTCCTCTCACCTGGACAGCTTATTTAGGGGCTTGTGACGTAAATGACTTATCCCAACATGAAAAGAGGCACTGACTACCTTGATTCCCTACTTTTAAGAAAGTTTGTGAAGTTCGCGGAGAAAATGTCCGAAAAATGTAGTTTTTTCTTATATCTCGAAAACGGTCCTAGGGCTCTGAAAATTTGTTTCGACCCCTTTAATCCTACAAAATTCCCATCAGTTTAGGCTGATTCCGATCTACCTGTAAGAAAATATTCCAGGAATATTGACTCTGGACTTAACTTTTCCCCAACCACTTCGGATCCAGATTCGTTATTTACCGGACGATTTAGTATTTGGTTATGTTACCATTTTAACATTTGGTACACATATACAAATACACATCCGCTACACTGTATATTATAAGATATATTTATATGATAACTTATATTGATTTTTTTTTCTTTTCAGGTGTGAGTGATGGAGAATAACATGTACAATGTAGTATAATTCAAATAGAACTGGTAAATTCCATTTGATGCACACAGTCGTATTATAACCACCCTTCCTTATCCAATTATTATCAGCTAATACAAAAGTAAAGTTAGGATATTTTGTGGGAAACATGGGCGCCGCAATCTTGCATGACGTCATAAATAAATGGACCAATCAGAGCTCGTCTCAAGTGGGGCCCCTTCTACTAAGAAGATCGGCCTCTCCTTAAAAAAAAAAGAATTTTCATTCTATAAGAGAAAATATTTATACACACAATTTCAATCCTTGAAGGAAGCTATTTAATGGTTTTATTTTAGGATGTAATAAAATTAAAAAACTGAGTACCCTTTTTATATTTTTTATTAAAACTCAATACACAATATGTTTCAACTTTTTGGTCATTTTCAAGTGTAAATTAAGTAATTAAATTAGGTATATCAATTGATATACCTAATTTAATAAAAAATATAAAAAGGGTACTCAGTTTTTTAATTTTATTACATCCTAAAATTCGTAAGTAGCCCTAATTTTTAACTTTATATATATATATATATATATACATATATATATAAATATATATATATATACATATATATATATAAATATATATATATATATATATATAATGTTGTTTAAATAAAGTTTTTAATACAGCAAGTTTAAGGAAACAGTTTTTTTTAATCAATGGGTAATATTTAAATACACTGAGTCACTATGAATGTTCATTTTTGTTGTACTTTACTAGTTGTAAGGGTTCATTTGAATCAGGATTTGAATATCAGGAAATGGAGATAGCTATGAAACGAAAATTTATAAAGAGGCTGCAAAAGTTAGTAATTGAGAATATATTAATCTCACAGTTCTCCTTCTCTCTATCTCTCTTCATCCCTCTCTGTTCCTCTCCTGCATGCATTATAGTTACTAATAGTTGAGCTAATAGCACGTAAAACAGTCGTCCAAATGCTTATTTGAGACCATTTTCTATTACGTACACACATACACAGAGTTGTTTCATTGATTTAACTTTCTTTAATATAATACATTTTCTAGGCTTGTATGTATAGTTACGAATGCACGTATGCCTATACTAGTAGGTTTTATAATTTATTTTCCTATTCCAAACTACCTATTAAAAGACATTTAATACCTGGCCCTTGTACGTGTATCCTAGGTCCCTCGCTATTCTATGTGCTACTCCCTCACCACCTTCAATTTTAGCAACCCAAAGGTTACTGTATTTGGGGTTGTTTTCATTGAATTCACCCCTAGTCCAAACTGCACACAAACAAAGGCAAACGCCAAGTAAAAATGCTTTAGGCATACCTAAAACAAAAAAGACAATATTAGTAGACAACAAGGCAACATACAAATTTAAAAATAACTAATTTAAATGTTTAGTTATTAAAATTATGCGATAGTAATTTTAATCGATTAATTTGTAAAATTGTATATGTTTAACTTAAAATATCTCTATATGGAGTCTAAAAATTTTCATTAATATTTGTAGCAATCAGCTAATCTGAATAAACAGTGTAAACACAACAAACACTCATGTTAAAAACTTTGATTAATATTAGCACTATTAACACAACTAGAGGCTGTACACACGTTTAACACTATGATTAACATCAGCACTATTAAAGCAACAAGGGACTGTGTTCATATTTAGCACTACAATTAACATCTGCACTATTAACGCAACAAGATACTGTGCTCATATTTAGCACTATGATTAACGTCTACTATTAACGCGACAAGAGACTGTGCTCATCTTTAGCACCTCGAATACCATCTGCACTATTAACGCAACAAGAGACTGTGCTCATATTTAGCACCTCGATTAACATCTGCAATATTAACGCAACAAGAGACTGTGCTCATATTTAGCACCTCGAATACCATCTGCACTATTACGCAACAAGAGAATGTGCTCATATTAAGCAATACGATTCACATCTACTATTAACGCAACAAGACACTGTGCTCATCTTCAGCACTACGATTAACATCTGCACTATTAACGCAACAAGACACTGTGCTCAAATTTAGCACATCGAATAACATCTGCACTATTAACGCAACAAGAGAATGTGCTCATATTTAGCAATACGATTCAAATCTACTATTAACGCAACAAGATACTGTGCTCATATTTAGCATCTCGATTAACATCTGCAATATTAACGCAACAAGAGACTGCGCTCATATTTAGCACCTCGAATACCATCTGCACTATTAACGCAACAAGAGACTGTGCTCATATTTAGCACCTCGAATACCATCTGCAATATTAACGCAACAAAAGACTGTGCTCATATTTAGCACCTCGAATACCATCTGCACTATTAACGCAACAAGAGACTGTGCTCATATTTAGCAATACGATTCACATCTACTATTAACGCAACAAGACACTGTGCTCATCTTCAGCACTACGATTAACATCTGCACTATTAACGCAACAAGACACTGTGCTCAAATTTAGCACCTCGAATAACATCTGCACTATTAACGCAACAAGAGAATGTGCTCATATTTAGCAATACGATTCACATCTACTATTAACGCAACAAGATACTGTGCTCATATTTAACACCACGATTAACATCTGCAATATTAACGCAACAAGAGACTGTGCTCATATTTAGCACCTCGAATACCATCTGCACTATTAACGCAACAAGAGACTGTGCTCATATTTAGCACCTCGAATACCATCTGCAATATTAACGCAACAAGAGACTGTGCTCATATTTAGCACTACGATTAACATCTACACTATTATGCAACAAGAGACTGTGTTCATATTTAGCACCTGGAATAACATCTGCACTATTAACGCAACAAGACACTGTGCTCATATTTAGCACCTCGAATAACATCTGCACTATTAACGCAACAAGAGAATGTGCTCATATTTAGCAATACGATTCACATCTACTATTAACGCAACAAGATACTGTGCTCATATTTAGCATCTCGATTAACATCTGCAATATTAACGCAACAAGAGACTGTGCTCATATTTATCACCTCGAATACCATCTGCACTATTAACGCAACAAGAGACTGTGCTCATATTTAGCACCTCGAATACCATCTGCAATATTAACGCAACAAGAGACTGTGCTCATATTTAGCACCTCGAATACCATCTGCACTATTACGCAACAAAAGACTGTGCTCATATTTAGCAATACGATTCACATCTACTATGAACGCAACAAGAGACTGTGCTCATATTTAGTACTACGATTAACATCTACACTATTATGCAACAAGAGACTGTGCTCATATTTAGCAATACAATTCACATCTACTATTAACGCAACAAGATACTGTGCTCATATTTAGCAACTCGATTAACATCTGCAATATTAACGCAACAAGAGACTGTGCTCATATTTAGCACTACGATTAACATCTACACTATTATGCAACAAGAGACTGTGTTCATATTTAGCACCTCGAATAACATCTGCACTATTAACGCAACAAGAGACTGTGTTCATATTTAGCACCTCGAATAACATCTGCACTATTAACGCAACAAGAGACTGTGCTCATATTTAGCACTACGATTAACATCTACACTATTATTCAACAAGTTACTGTGCTCATATTTAGTACTACGATTAACATCGGCACTATTAATGCAGCAAGAGACTGTGCTCATATTTACCAATACGATTAACATCTGCACTATTAACGCAACAAGGAACTTTGCTCATATTTAGTACTACGATTAACATCTGCACTATTAACGCAACAAGGAACTGTGCTCATATTTAGTACTACGATTAACATCGGCACTATTAATGCAACAAGAGACTGTGCTCATATTTATCAATACGATTAACATCTGCACTATTAACGCAACACAGAACTGTGCTCATATTTAGTACTACGGTTAACATCGGCACTATTAATGCAATAAGAGACTGTGCTCATATTTACCAATACGATTAACATCTGCACTGTTAACGCAACAAGAGACGTGCTCATATTTACCAATACGATTATCATCTGCACTATTAACGCAACAAGAGACTGTGCTCATGCTATTATTGTTGTTATTTACTTTCAAACTTTTAAGGTTGTTATTACTGTTTATTAAGTGTATAGTGTTCACATATCTTAAGCCCCAGTAGTAGGGAAACAGCGACTTAACGCCGCCCCATGAGGAGTTTTCGCCCCATGAGCCGGTCGAGGGTGGGGGAAGGTCACGTGACCTTAATCGATTATTAATGGGCTTTGATTTGATTTTGATTGACTTTAATTTGACTTTGATTGACCTTAATCGATTTTTAATGGGCTTTGATTTGATTTTGATTGACTTTGATTTGATTTTGATTGATTTTAATGGCGGCGGCCACATGACCGGATCCAAGATGGCGGCGGTCACGTTACCGGATCCAAGAT
Source organism: Stictocephala bisonia (assembly GCA_035578905.1). NCBI lineage: Eukaryota > Metazoa > Arthropoda > Insecta > Hemiptera > Membracidae > Stictocephala > Stictocephala bisonia. Next base: position 629,509 of record JAQJVL010000466.1, on the reverse strand, counting down.
GGCGATCCTCAGTCCTGCCAACCTGGTGGGAATTTTCCCTCCCAAAATTTCCCTAAAATTCCTAAAATTTCCCTCAAATTCCCTTCTTATACTATATAAAGTACACTATTAGCCTTGTTATACTATATAAAAGACACTCAAACAGTGTATATTGTATTGCATGCGTATCTGTACACGTGTACCAAATTCTAGCGAAATAGGACGGTAAATAACGAAAATAGATCCGGTGTGGTGTGGGTAAAGATAAGTCCAGAGACGATAAATACATAATAAAAACAGTTTATATTGTATGGCATGCGTATCTGTACACGTGTACCAAATTTGAGCGAAATCGGACGGTAAATAACGAAACTAGATCCAAAGTGGTGGGGGTAAAGATAAGTTCAAAGGTGTTATTCTTGGGAAAATTTTGTTATAGGTAGGTCGGAAATGGTGTACACAGGTGAGCAGTACAGACTTTCGGGGGGTCGAAAAAAATTTCCAAGGCTCTAGGACAAACCGTTTTCGAGATATAAGCAAAAAACCACTTTTTACGATTCGATTTCTGTATTTCTCCTATAAATTAAGATTCAACACTTTACGCCCTAGTACTCTGTAAAGGGAATGTATTGATTGTTTCGGAGAATACCTTCGGGGGTTTCCGGAGATTGTCGGGAACCTTCGGCAATCGTCGAGGTCCTGTGTAAGCATACCGGTCGGCGATCAGTTGTCGACGAGCCTTCGAGCGGCAAGTACTATTCTCTCCTGACTCTCTGATTCCTGCCTGCGCAGAACTTCTCTGTTGGTGAGTATTTAGAAAATATACGGTCAGTAAGCGTCATCACCACGTATGTTATCATACGGGTAGTATTGAGAGTTTAGAAAGAGCTTTACATCCGACAGTGAACACTTGTCAAAGACACTAGCGTCCTTGGTTATATCATTTTTCCTACTAGTTTGAAAGGCTAATATTACGTAACGCGGCTTTTCCAGTTGTGAAGAAGTCTTGATGGTCCAAGATTGTCTCGTACTTGTGGGATTTTCAGGAAACTCGTGCAGCTCCCAAGACCTGAAAGGCATTTCCAATACACGATCCTGTTCCAGCACCCGTAGTAATGACAACTTCATATCATCAGACAATTTTACGTAGGGAACCCGCCAGTAAATCTTATCAATCGTCAACTTAAAATCAGTGTCCGCAACCTCCTTGTACAAGGCGTTCTTAACATTGGAAGACAAGAGCAAAATCAATTCCTGTCTTTGGTTGACAATGATTCTTTTGTAGTCCTCAAAGAACCCCATTAACAATTTCAAAAGAATACAAAAAGAAAACTCCTTCACCGTATTCAATGATCCTTTTCCAACCTAACTAGCGTTCATCAATCGCTTCTCATCATCTGGAGTTAGGGTTACTAAATTCTTAATAGTGGATGTTATACCGACATTTTTAGATCGATCGACAATTACACCACCAATTTCGTATCTAATCTCGTTAATCAGAAACGCCATGGCATTGTTGACTAGATGTAAACTATTATACTGTGTCTGACCATCAGATTTTGTCACTTTACCAGTCACGTGTATGTAACTCTCACAAGGATATGTAAACCCATCCTGCTGTTGAATAGAAATACGCATCTCATCGCCCGGATTAAAAGTTGTCGATGTAAAAGGTGCATGAGTACGGTACTCGTACTCTGTCACACTTTCATCAAATTGTGCTTTACTACTTACGGACAACATATTGAAGTCCAAGAGACTGTAAAAACTCCTTGTTCTTTGATGTTAACCGTTTCAAACGTAACAGGCGACTGATTGATTTTGTCCGGTGTCCATCTAATTTATTGAAAATCAGACCCATCTTTACGTTTCAAGTGAAGTCTAATGTTGACCACTTCGTCTCTCAGATTTATCAAACGATTTTCTTGATCGGAGAGTCCAACTGTTATGTTTTTCAACCTCTTGACGCTTACTGGCAAGTAAATAAATAAATAAATGATTTATTGCGTACAACATAGTAAAAATATGCATTGCAATCGTCAAGCTATCCATTATTGCTATTCGCTATTGTTTAGCCATTCATTCTTCCATCGAGATCCCTTTCAAACATACAAAACACGTTAATACACGCATTCATCTCATAAACCCACTCAGTAGCCTAACCCAATAAATTTCGCTAGGTCTCCCAGTTGTGTGCCATAAATTCGTCTAAGCTGTAGAATGCCTCTGCAATCAGCTTTGCTTTTAGACGAGATTTAAACGCCTTCAGCGTGGGGGCACTTTTAATTGAATTTGGCAATTTGTTGACAAATTTTACTCCTGCCTGTACAGGCAGTCGCTCATAAACTACCGTTCTGTGCCTCCCAGAACGGTAGTCGCCCCTGCCTCTAGTGTCATAAGAGTGTATGTCGCAACCTCTTATAGCATGACATTTTGATTTGAAAAAGAGACAAGTTTCCAAGATGTAGAGGCAGGGTAATGTCAACAAATTCAGATTTTTGAATACTGGCTTACACGACTCTCTTTGTTTCAATTTTGAAATTGTTCGCAACGCTCTTTTTTGGAGGATGAAAACTCTTGAGAGGTTTGAGTTTGAGCATCCACCCCACACAGTCAGTCCGTAGGAGAGATGAGGGTAGATGACTCCGTAGTACGCCGTCATCAGAACCTGAGTCGGGCAGTACTCTGATAGTTTTCTCAAGACATAAATTCCTGAGGAAAGTTTTGAGCAAACATGGTCTACATGGCAATCCCACGTCAAACCTTTATCAAGATGTATTCCGAGGAATTTGGTTGTGTAGACCTCTTCGATCTCAGTTCCATATAACATGACCGCTAGACTGTCTAAGTCTTTTTGGTGCAAAGAGAATTTAATGAAATTTACTTTTGTTGGATTGGTTTTGAGGTTGAGCTCGTTGAAATGTTGAATGGTGCTGTTGAGCTCCACGAGAGCAATTTGCTCGAGTTCTTTGATTGAGTTAGCTTTCAGACAGAGAGTCGTGTCATTTGCGTACTGAACAATGTGTCCGTTTTGTACAGATGTGCCAACATCATTGACGTAGATTAAGAAGAGAAGCGGACTAAGTATGGACCCCTGCGGAACTCCATAGTTCAGTCGCCTCTCTCTCGATCTAGCGTCAGATATTCCAACGAATTGCGTTCTATTACTGAGATACGATTCAAGCCACCTGAAGGGCACTCCCCGTGTCCCGTAATATTCCAGTTTGTGAAGAAGTGAAGTGTGATCAACACAGTCGAAGGCTTTTGACAAGTCGAGAAATACACTTAGTGTCTCTCTTCGACCTTCAATTCCCTCTGTTATCATCTCGACCAGACGGACGACCGCGTCTGAGGTCGATTTACCGCTTCGGAAACCGAATTGGTTATTTGACAACAGATTGTGCCTTTCCAGAAATTCCACACAACGTGTCAGGAAAACCTTTTCAAAAATTTTGCTCAGGATTGGTAGAATTTAGATTGGGCGGTAATTTTGAGTGGAAAGAGGGTCGCCTTTTTTGAAAATTGGGAAGACTTTTGCAGTTTTCAGTGCAGACGGGAAAACCCCCTTGCAAAAAGAAAGGTTGATCAAATGCTCCAAAGGTCTCAGCAAGTGTCTATAACACTTTTTGAGAAGCCATGTGGACATATGACCTGAGTCGTTTGACTTTTTTGATTGGAGGTTTCTGATTACCTGGTCTACTTCGAGCTGTGTGACTAGAGCCAGAGACATTGAGACGACTGGACTTTGCACGGAGGAGAGGGTATGACGCGAAGTTGGACCAAGTCCTTGATCAATTCCAACCGAGGCGAAAAAACTGTTGAATTCATCTGCAACCCTTAGAGGGTCTTTGATGCATTCATTTCCAATCTTTAGTTCAATTGGTCTGTCAGTCTGTGAGATTTTATTGTTTATGATGGCCCATGCTGTTTTAGAAATGTTTTTTGATGCGAGCAGAGCTTTGTTTACATCATAAGCCTTTGCAGCTCGGATGACTTTCCTATATATCCTTTTGTAATTTTGAAAAAAGTTTATGAAACCTTCGTTTAATGTGCGCTTTTTTATTTCTGAGTAAAAAAATAATTTTTCTCTCGAGACTAGGATACCTTTGGTAATTCATGTGCACATTTTTTTCCTCGGTTTTTGTTTGATTTTTTTCAGGGGACAGCTCACGTTTAGATGATAATTTAGGGTAGATTGAAAACATTGAAATTGATTTTCTACGGGATCGTGAAAATTTAGAAAGTGCCAACTCTCCCTAGAAAGGAAGGAGTTGAGGAGTGCAACATTCGCGGGCCGTGTGTCTCTGATTGTTTTTTCTTTAATTGGATCCTGTTCTGGTTCATGGCCGTCAATGATGACTTGTTGGCCATGGTGGTCTGAAATGGCTGTGTTGATCACCGAAACCCTCACGTTAGTCAGGTTTGTTATGACGTTGTCAATAGAGGTGGCTGACGTATTTGTCACTCTCGTTGGTGAATTGATCGACCAAGAAAGGTCAAAGGATTTGAGCAAGTCAGCGAATTTCCTTGTCATAGGGCAACGGAGGTCTAAGACGTTCACGTTGAAATCCCCAATGACAATGAAGTTCTGAGATTTTTTTGACACTACCGACAACATCATATCAAATTTGGACAGAAATGAATCAAAATTTCCACTGGGAGACCTGTATAGACCAATGACAGTCAGTGGTTGTGACGAATGACTTCCGATCCGTACCCCTGTTGCTTCAAAATCCTTGTCTGCGGTCTCGGTCAGTCTGTAAGGGGTGGACGTGAAGTTGATTTTTGAAAATATTGCCACACCACCGCCTTTTCCGGTCGTGCGACAATAGTAGTTAGCCAATTGGTAATTTTGAATTTTGAAGTGATTGACTGTACTGTTGTCGAAACCGTGTTCGGTGACAACAAGCACGCCAGGATCGAGTTCCTCGCACATGAGTGATAACTCATCCTCCTTGTTGGTTGCAATTTGTGCATTTTGATGCACCAGCGAAATCTGTTTTTTGTTTGATTTTTTTTAATTGAAGATTTTATTTTTGTTTTATCGTCTGTTAGTTTTTTGGGGTAGCTATGAGTGGGGTACCTAAAAAAACTGCATTTCGTTCTTGTGCGTTATTCTGTCGTAAGTGGTGACTCGGAGATTATGACGTTACGGGGCGTTTCAACAATTTTAAACCCAGGAGGTACGGCAGGGTAAAACTCGTGAATAACGTGTCCTTCTGTACCGTTTTGATAAGAACCTCTAACCACGTTACATTCGACTCGTATGACATTCACTTTAATAATGGCAACTGAAGTGTCTGACAAGTGCCATTTATTTGGTTCAAGGATCGATCTGGAATAGCCCAACAGTGAACCTATGCTGTCTTCCTGAGAGAAATCAATTACCTTTTCACCGTAAATTTCCACTTTAAACGTATTGTTGTTGCCTCTAATTTTTTAATTTGGATCGTTGATTTTGTGTTTGATAAATTGTGTAATGTCGTCAATTTTATAAGAACCAGTCGGTATGTCGACAATTTTATCACCGTAATAGAACAAATTATTGACTCCCTTCTCAACGTTTGGTATAGAGTTGTATGTTGTAAAGTCTACCAATCCAATTTCCCAATCGCCCTCAGAAAGGTCTATTGCAGGAAAAATATTACAGCCAAACACTGAACTATTTCCACTTACACAAAACATAATGCTGCCCTCTCTCTCAAAGTCAGACACATACTAAAGTTGATTCATCAAAAGCTCTAAACATAAATGACCGCAGATGTTGGAGCCGAAAGTCTGATGCGAAGTGTAGTTGTACAAAACTTTACATCCCTGAAAATACTCTAAAAGGTCTGGTGGTGGTTGTAGGTTTCCAAAACTATCAAAGTATTTCACCACGTTATCAACTTTTTTATAACACACCCAGTGAGTACCCCTCCCACTGTTTGAATCTAAATTAACAATGGCATTTTCCTTCTTCCAAATATTCTGTGTTAAGGCGTCTCTCATAAAAACACCTCGAAAATGTGGTATTCTAAATCTACGTGCATATCTGTCCAGGTCAAAGTTTGTAAGAGCCCGATCGGGTAAGTGTTTTAACGCAAACTTTTTTTTTCTTATGTACGACTTTAGGTGATCCGTTTCCCTGCTTGTACGGCTTTAAGTAGAATCCCTCTCCCTTTTTGTAAGGTCTTAAATAGTAACCTTTACCTTGCCGTTTTGCGATTTTTTTCTTTTTACATACGCGTCGTCTCTTCATTGTACCTCCCAGCTTTTTCTTGGCATTCATAGCTGTTGTCACGGACCAAGCTGCGGCTCGTTCTGCTAAAGAAGCGTCTGATGATGTAACCCTATTCTAAGCCTTATCGGCCAGCTGTTGATCCGCCTGTCTACGGTGTTGATTGTCACTATATTTGGAATATGCAATGTCGTGTTCCTTACAGGCTTCGTCCAACTTGTTAATTCCCTGATCACTACGAGCTAACCTCTCCTTCAATTTGGTACCTGGACCACAGTACCTGTAACCCCCTAGTAGATGAAGTTCCACTGGTAGTAGATCGATTCCTTTGTTAAGGGCTGAACTGGCAAAACTACCGAATGTCTCTAGTAGTCCACACCCTTTGACTGTTGAATGACGACTGACGTTTTTCTTGTTGACTCTTGGCATTATAATAATCAAATGACGGTCTCTATTCAAAATCAAGGGTTTTTATTCGTGTGATCTAACTCTAGTAGCTTCGTTTAAGAAATACGGTCGTACAATATGTTTGTCGATCCACTCCTCTTTAGACAAACTGTGGATCTGATCTTGAGGTGGCAATATGTGTTAGTATAGATCGTATAGTAATGCACTCATTGCTCGTACAAGATAATTCATAGTTACAGCGTCTTGCATGGTGACTGGATCACCGACAGAGGAAAGCTTTTTATCTCCGAAATCTCACTCATTAGCGGTTTGTTTAGGAATCCACTTTTCACGTACCACGTTAAGAGATCCTGAAAGGTAGTTTTGATTCACTGCATCTTGAGGTTCAACAGGATCTATGATTGACGTTAATCGCATATTGTTAAACTCCCACCCGCTTTTACTCTTATTTGGTCTATTTGCCGTCAGGTATTTTTTTGTAACTACGTCTCCATCATTTAATGGGTTGGCCACCTCAACCAACCGTTTTTTCCAAAGTGCCAAAAGGTGTCGTATCTAGGTGGAACAAGAGAGTCTACATACAATTTATTTGCAGCATCTTTTGCTGCAGTAGGATTTTCAACATTCGCTATATACCTATTTCTAGCATTAATGTATTTCTCCTCGAATAATACACAATGCTCACCTATAATTTTTAGACTGACGGCATCATTTTCATTTATTGCATCGCCTACATTTGCTAAAACTTTATTTTGCATATCATAGTTTCCTTCAGGAGTCAATTTAAATCCTTCACCTCGTGCTCCTTTGGGCACAGCAGCAGCAGCAGCAGAACCTTTTTGAACTAACTGACGTCCGAACTTGTCGATAGACATTACGATAATGGTTACAAAATAAAGTTATCAAAGTCTTTTATAATATCCGCCTCCTTGAGCTCCTCCAGAATGGCGATAATCTCATTATTGTGACCACTGTTACCTGCTTCTTTAGATGCTAACAACAGATGCAAACGATCAACCAATTTATTAGGGTCATCCCAGTACCGGTAGTCGATTTTGGATTTTTCAACTTCCATTAGCAAACCCTCTCCCACTTTTTTTTCTCTTTTCACCAATAAATGGTGATAGTGGTTGACTTGGTCTTTTTCTAGACGCTGGAGAAGCACGTAGTAAGGGTAATTTCTTTTTATTTTTTGGTGGAAACATATTTGATATAATATTCGTGTACTTGTAGCCTCTGTTTGATTTTATCCCTTTTCCATCTTCACGCTTGTGAACACCAGTTGCCTCTAGCATTTGCTTGTACACTTTTAAATCATTGTAGTTGAACGATCCACTCTGCGTATGTTTCTTGAAAATCAACTCAAACAGTCCAGGTGTTCCCTTGTATTCAAATCCATTTATAATTATGTCGTTATCGGAAAAGCTAACCGGATACGATCCCATTTTCCACTCGTTACCATCATAGTGAATGCCGTACGTATAATCAGCTTCTTCCCTATTGTCTGTCTGAATAAACTGAAGGTAGGTACCTAACAAGTCTCCAATGTTGTTTGCACGAATAAATGCGTCAAACTCTGACGCTAAAGACGGTCTTCCAAATGACTGCTCAGGCTCAAAAACCTCCTCCTCCTCCACTTCCCCTTCATTCTCCTCTTTGGGCTCTTGCTTGATCTCTTTGGCAGCAACAACCGTCTCCGTCAACTGTTTTAGTGGATCAATCAACGGTTTGTACTGTACTTCCAACGAACGTTGTGTTTGAATTGAACTGCGCTTAATATCACGCAACTTTTGCCTTATACTATCCTGCAGCATCTTTATTTCTCGTGTAAGATGTGTATCCTTGAACGTCATCTTGTCAAATAACTAATTTCAAACATCACATCCTTATTTATTGAGTTTTTAATGGATTCCACAGCCCCTCCCCGCTGCGGAAAGTGAGTGCGTCTCTGACGCTAAAGCCGACCTTCTTCTTCTATTTGCTACCTCCTGCACTCTTGTGCTCCCATCCCTCTTCTTACGGAATCCCCTTAGGTTATTTTCTGTTTTCATGTTTTTCTGTTTTCATGTTTTTCTGTTTTCCTGTTTTTCTGTTTTTCTGTTTTCCTGTTTTTCTGTTTTCCTGTTTTCCTGTTTTCCTGTTTTTCTGTTTTCCTGTTTTTCTGTTTTCATTTTTTTCTGTTTTCCTGTTTCCTGTTTTTCTGTTTTTCTGTTTTCATGTTTTCTTGTTTTCCTGTTTTCCTGTTTTTCTGTTTTCATGTTTTCCTGTTTTTTTTTGTTTTCCAAGTCTTTCTGCTTCGCAATATGCAGCAAAAGAAGTGGGCCCAAAATAGTCCGTTACAACGTATCTATTCGCCTTTTAAAACGTAGCCTGTCTAACGTCATTTGTTGCCATAATGATTTGCGATCCTCATTCATAGGTAGATTGTACTCTCTTGTCACAAGAGGTTGGCAAAAACTAACCTTCAGCATGCTGTTGTAAAACTTTGACAAACTCGTCGAGTCCGACGCGGTATCTACCATCGTCAATGTTACGTTCTTTGTCTACTACAACGAATTTGTTCTTACCACTGTTCCATGCGGTGGCACACAACTCTTTGAATCTCCCATAAGACATGTCCGTATTTACATGATCATCGTATTTGTGTCTTAAATTTCTGTCATCTTGCTTAAACACAATAATTAAGTTTGCACTGTCCCTTATCAGCTGTTTGGGTATCCTACTGTATGTTTGACACAGGTAAAAAGTATCAACATTCTGGTGTCGTCCCATTGTAAAGTAGTTTCTGATGTTGTCTTGCTTTTCACATGCAACATCATCAAACACCATCACAGAGTGTTCTTTCACCTCGTTTGGATGAACCACCTCACCGTTGTCTGTGAAAGGGAAATATCCTATACCGGGTATAGTCAGTAGTAACTTCTCTAGCAACTTATACTTTGGCTGAGGGAGTGATTTTGAAAAAACTTAGACATTTTCAAACTTTAGTCCACTTGGAATAAACAGCAAGTTTAACATTACATTAGTCTTGCCGGAATTTGAAGGTCCGCACATGATACATCGAACATGGTTTGGCAGCAGATCACTGTGTTTGCTCCTTTCCTTCATATCTCCTCCACAGTATACGTCAAAGTTTACGATAGACAATTTGGGTGTTTTCATGTTAATGTCTAAGCTCAAACTGAGTAATTCACACAAGTTCACTTTTATTTATCCACGAATTGTGAGTACCATCAAAGCCAAGCCACTTAACCAGCACTTCGTTACCCTTTCTCCTCAACACCTTTTCCACCAGGTATACGTCTCCGTGTCTGGTCTTGAGCAGTTCTTTTCCGTAAAAGCTTCCTTGAAGCATGTTGTTGCGGTAATCCTTTAGGTGATACGTAGTCGGTACAGTTGGACGCACTGCTTCCACAGTAAAAATCTCGTTTGTCCAGTTGGGTAGGTATCCCTTATCGAAAACCTTTTTATACTTGCTTATCCTTACTTTGTCACCCACTTTGAACTCGATCTTTTCCTTCTTCTTATATTTTTGTCTATTCTTGTTTATGTTTCGTCTGACCAAATCTTCGTTCTTTTTGTTCACCTCAAAAGGTGCCATGCCAATTGTTCTGTGTTTTCTCGTGTTGTACTCTTCCAACAGGTTGGGTAGGATTTTAATCCATTGGTAGTTGCCCAGTTCTGTGAATTTTCTCCACATTAGAGACTTGAGACTACGATTGAATCTCTCCACTATGGCTCCCTTCATCTCGCTGTACACAGAGTAATGATTAATGTTGTGTTTCTTCATTAGCTTGGCGTATCCAGCGTTGTGAAACTCTTTTCCCATGTCGGTTTGCAGATGCGTCATCCGATTTACCTCCAAAACAGGTTGTATAGCCTTGACGATTTCCTGCCCAGACTTGTCCTTGACTGGTATTGCGTAAGCGTATTTGGTAAAGCAGTTGATTACTGATGTACTTGTAGCCCTTGTTAAACTTTGAGTATGGTATCATCTCCACCAAGTCAGCCTGATACAGATCGTCTATTCCTTTGACTTCCACAGGTCTGGTGGGAAATGTTCTTCTGGCTGGAGCGTGTAGCTCTTTGGCAATGGTTTCTCTCACATTCATAACTGGATTGAATTGTGTCCAATTCATAACTGATTAAGATTTTTGTAAACCAAAATATTTATTGGTTTTTAAGGGATTCCGCAGCAGCTCCCCGCTGCGGAAAGTGGTAGCCGACCTTCTTCTACTTGCTACCTCCTGCACGTCTGTGCTCCCTTATGTGAGTTGTTTCTATTTTTCATAAAAGGTAAAGGAAACCAAAGTATGAAATTTTTCCCACAGTCTCTTTTCTTGTGCTATGTGCTTTTCCATTTCTACATCTGCAAGTTTTCTCTTACGACATTTCCTGTTGTAGTGGATTCCACGTACAAAATTCTTCAGGTCCATCCAATCCACAGTGTCGAGGTATGCCTGGAGATATTTCTGTTCAGAATTTATCGACTTCCAATGCTGCCTAATTTTCGGGTTTTCTTCACGCATAAACTTCATGTCCTCTTCGTACCATTGACATTCGAATTCATCACGTGGTTGAACATGCCATCTTTTACTAATATCATGTTCTAGCCACATAAAGTCCTTGTAGAGTTCCCACGGATCCTGCTTGATGACTGGGTTGCAGTCACCGTCCAGGATGGGTGCTTGTTCAGTAGTAGCGTTGTATTCTCCGTACATGATGATATCCAAATACTCACCAACAGAGAAGTTCTGCGCAGGCAGGAATCAGGGAGTCAGGAGAGAATAGTACTTGCCGCTCGAAGGCTCGTCGACAACTGATCGCCGACCGGTGTGCTTACACAGGACCTCGACGATTGCCGAAGGTTCCTGACAATCTCCGGAACATCCCGAAGCTATTCTCCGAAACAGTCAATACATTTCGGTCATTGCTTTTACGGGATTCCGCAGCCCCTCCCCGCTGCGGAAAGTGGTAGCCGACCTTCTTCTATTTGCTACCTCCTGCACTCTTGTGCTCCCACCCGTCTCCTTACTCCACCATCAGCGCGTCTAAGACGGCTCGGTCAATCATCGCTTCTTCGTCGATGGAATAATGTCCCCATGGCAGGGTCTTTATTCCTCCTTCCAAAATGAAACGCTTATCATCGTAGGCTGAAAGCGCTATTTTATTTTGCTCTATGCTGTACAGTTCATGGTGGCGACTTCTAATTAGATTCATTTTTCTATTCACTTGGCAGGATTTATACTTTTCATTTCTCTCCAAAGCGTCATCCAACGTAACATCCACAGTACTGTAGAGGAGACAGAATTTATCGAGGCACTCCTTATAGTCAGAAAACTCTAGTTCATTCTTTACTACAGATTTTTTGACTCCTTTTGCCTTCTTAGCTTCTCCGTTTTCAGACCGGCTAGTGTACATTTTAGAGCGTAGCCTCACGTACTCAAACATTATACGTCTGCTAAGCTCATCCTTCATCACACCCAACACTTTTTTATTAACTCTTAGAATGTCAAAACGGTTGGGGTCGGAGTAATTGCTGGTGTCGAATAGATGAATCATCTCCTTCATGTCTTTATACCAGTCAACTGTTTCAATCATATATGTAAGCGAGTCTGTGTCCGTATACTGGAGTTGCGCTTTTTCACCAGATTTCTTCTTGATCACATTGTAGTGAAACTCATACATCAACAACTTAGAAATGACCAGGATGCTCATGCCTACGTATATAGCCTTATTGAAGAACAGACGTGTCTTACTCATATGGACTGCAGCCAGGTGCTCTGTGAATATGGTACGGCTCTTGAAATTAGGCTGCGCCATCCACTTATCAGCTTGTGTTTCCTTGGTGGCGAGGCGGATATCCACTCTGTTTAGTATGTTTTCCATAGTTTTACCGAAGACTGAGTTGTTCATCAGCTTATAGAAGTCTTTCTCAAATTCATTTGTTGCTCTTATTCTCATGTTGGTGTTTAAATCGATGTAAGCCTTTAGCCAAGTACTTTGCATAAAGCTGACAGCTCTATGGATTTTCTTCACCCGCATGCCAAGGGAGATGTACTGTTTTAGGTTTCGGTAGTGAATAACATATTTCTCCTTGTTGAAGAGAGTGAGTAGGAGTTTCATGTTCTTGGAGCCTGGAGGAATGCGCTGCTCTGGTGCCAATGGATAGTCCGAATGGGTGTCGTGCAGCTCTCGAGGGTACTCTAGATCCACTTCGAAGATGTAGCCTCTAGGAGCATCATCCGGTATGCTCATGATGTCGATGTTTTCAGGATCGTGCGCCCATAGAAAGTCTGCATGAGGCATAGGCTGGCTCATAGCCCATCCATATAAGTTATTGGCGTCGATATATGTGAGGTAAGTAGTAGGCCTGTCCATGTCATAATCCTCCATATAGGGGTTGTTTGCCTTTGCATAACGGTTGGAACACTGGGATATTCCGCCTCGAATACCTCGGGCGATCATCAGCCGCATTTCATTGTCGGTCAACAGATCCAGTTCAACTCTCATAGTTTTAAGCATTGCACTCCATCCAGTCCGGGAGCGGTAAAATACCATGCTGGGTCGAGCTTGTAGGTGTTTATACAAACGTCTCTAAAGTTCTCCATAATGTCCGCCAAAAGCAGAACGTCCGTCTGGTTGTACAGGAGAGTGTATTCTTCCATGTTGGAGATTTTGAATGTGTTCCATACTGTCTGAGCGTGTTCGTGTTCTGCATCTGTGATATCCGTCTTGTTTAGCCTGTTGTAAAAGTCCTTCTTTTCTGGTAGGTTGGTGAGCTGATATTTTTCCAAGGAGTCCATATTGTCGTAGGGGTAGATACTTTTCTTGATGAGTAGTTGTAGTTTCTCTCCTGAGTAGAATTTTGATGTTTCGCGGAATTGTGGTGTCGTTAAGTTCTTCGCCAGTGAGTCGAGGCTGGACATCATAAAGCGGCAAGAATCAAGGAACCGTAGTTTTACTCCTCCCTCAATCTCTACGGTGTAGGAAATGTATCGCTCCTCGTTATTGGGGATGACGATAATAGTTTCGTCATTGAGACCGAACATTTTTATGAAAAGATGTGTGTCATAGCAACTCAAGTTGTGGATGAAGATTGGAATGAAATTAGGTTTGCGGAACTTGAGATTGCAGGTGTTGTGAGCGATGCCTCTGAATTTTCCAGTAAGATGGTCGTGGTCTCTGACTTTGTAGTATTCCGGGTCAGTAAAAGGCTTCTCGCAAATATGGCAGATTGTAGAGTTGGCGATGGTAGTGAGATCTTCTGGAGTTAGGTCCATCGGTTTGGCTGCTGCAGAAGAGTATAGGTGAGCAATTTTCTTCGACTCTCTGAATAGACTGTCGACAAAAACTTGTGCTGCATCAGATCCAAAGTATTTCACAGGTTCTCCGTAGTGATCATCAGTGTAGACAATATAGTAGCAGAAACTTACAGCCTCATGCTTCTGATACTGCTTGGTATATGATTTTGCTGCTCCATCCTCGTCCATCATTTCATCCTCCTCCTCCTCCTCAATGGCGGTCAGCATGCATTCGAAGTCAGCGTATCCAGCGAAGGGTACTCTCATCGTTCTATTCCCTTCCTCGAACTTGATTTTGCTGCCCTGTTTAGGCAATTTAATCCTAACAGCTTCTTGGTCGTTGCAGTATCCCATGTGTGAGGCTAGCAGATCTTCTCTTCCATAGTGCTGTAGACACCTACGGCATATCCATGTTCTGTGTTGGTAGTTTGTAATTTGCCAGCGAGCTAATCTGGCGAGATCTCGAATTAGGCAGTAGTGGGCGTTGTTCTTGTCCTTTATATACAGCAGGTCGATGTGTTTCTGCTGCTTCCTATCCGTGACCAGCAGCGGGTACACTACGAACTTTTCATCGTAGGCGTAGACATTGATGGAGATCCCAGACCTCTTCTCAAATAACTTGACGTGGTCGAGGCTGATGGGGAATGTGATGCCTTGAAGGAATTGATCAAAGTCGTGCTCATAGGGTAAATAGTGTTGAACGCGATGAGGATGGTCTTTCCAGTGAATAGGGTGAAGTGCGGCTAGCACAGACCATAGGAAACACTTGTTGTCGTTGTTATTAATATTGAGCACGGCGTGTTTAGCTACAAGTTTCTCTGGTAGTTCACAGTATGTTGATCCACGAAGAGGCTTGTAGTTGCTGATTATAAGCTCCAATCCGATAATTTTAGCTAGAGTCCACCCGGATCCCTTGGCGTAGAACTCGTCCATTTCCTTTAGAAGCTTCCCCTCGGCGTCCTCTAGATAGTTCACAACGTTGGTGGTGGGAAGGATGATGGCGTTCTTGGTCTTGAAGTTCATCTCCTTCCTCTCATCGTTATCGCATACTGGCTTCTTATACTCGGCGATGAAAACTAATTGCGTCTTGATGTTCTCTGCATGCAAGTTTTCTGCAATCTTCGCCATGATTAGCTCTCTGGCTTGTCAGAGGAATCCAGCTGGATCCTTAATACCGGGACGATTGACGACGGAGTAGGTTTTCATCCTCCCCCGGAACGCCTTCTCGATCTCTTCGATACGGAGCTGCTTTCCTCCAATCATATGATCTACTGCTACCTTAGCCGTATTGTATGCCGATACGATGGTTGAGCGGACGGTATCAATGATGGAAGTGCTGGTTGACGGTTGGGGGTCGACCTCAAAGCGAGCAACCTTGGAAGTGGAGGGGGCTGGCTCGTCTGCTTTCCTCTTGAGGTGAGCGGGGCTACATTTCTTGAGGTGCCGGCTGCGGTGGGAGAGAGTAATCATCGTCCCGCAGGAAGGGCAAGGTCGCTGGGGCTCGATGGTTATTGTAGGCCCGGCTCTTGAGGTAGCGAGCTATGTTCTTCCGAGATTCGAGCTTGCCGCATCTAGGGCAGGGAGCCTGGTTGGGGTTCATGATGATCTGAAACAGAAGTACAATTTGTATTAGTAACATGATCATTAAGGTAATCTTTGCAAATACCGTAAAGAGAACGGTAATCTAAGTCTTAAGTTTGCTTAGGGGTACTACTACAGTAATGATATATAAGGGCTTACATGTATTAGATGGGTGTGATTGCCGTGGGTAGACGAAGTCATGTGATGGAGTGGTAGCAGGTTCCTGTGAGGATGGCTGATCTGCAACAAATGAAACACAATATCGTAAAACTCTCAATATCTATCTGCTTGGGTATGTATAATACTAGAAACTCTGTAGAAAACTGTTTTTCAATATCTTGGTGAAGATAAGATAAGTTAGGTTATATTCCTAGAGAGTACAATGAATTTATAGGTTATGTATACTTATTATACGGTTGCAATAGATGCGTTGTAAATAGCGGAGCTGCTAGATGTCTCTCGTTCAAAAGTCTGAGACTGAATGAGGTTTGACCTGAAACCATCGTAATATATATTACTACTACGTGAATCAAAATATTACTTTATTAGATGCTACTGCGTTAATCAAAAAATAACAAAAGATCCTGCTATATTTTAGATCGTAAGTGAGGTTATGTTAGTAATTTGTCTACTTGAGGAATTACAAAAGAATTTAACATAGTACATTTAGGGTCTGCTAAGTTCTAAAATGTGAGGTTATGTTCCTAGAGAGTACAATTAATAAAGTCTCAAAAAGTGAGGTTATGTAATAACTTTGGTAAAACTCTCAATATCTATCTACTCGGGTATGTATAATTCTAGAAACTCTGTACAAAATGTTTTTCAATATCTTGGTGAAGATAAGATAAGTTAGGTTATGTTCCTAGAGAGTACGATTAATAAAGTCTTAAAGAGTGAGGTTATGTTTCAGACGTATGACTGATTCTGTACGAAAGCGTCAAAGTTCATGTCTGTATATTGAAATTATTATTTATCATGAGGAAAAATTTACAAGACCAGAATGTGGCTCAGTGTTAGACACATCGGTGTTCTAACACGGCACTGGGGAGGGTAAAAGCAAGCTAAGGGAACCTAGTGACGACTCCTAACGGCAGTTGCCTTATGAGGAAAAGTCAGTGCGTCACACGCTGGCCCCACCCGGGTATCCGCTGCCAAGTTGAAGTTGGCCAAGAGTGCGTCCCACCACTCTCACGGAATCCCCGCGAGTCCTTTAGCAAACTTTAGCCTTGCAAAGTTGGCTAAAGGACTGATCGGTGTTTAAAACTGGCCGAATCACAAGGACTCAAACACCGACCGTATATTTTCTAAATACTCACCAACAGAGAAGTTCTGCGCAGGCAGGAATCAGAGAGTCAGGAGAGAATAGTACTTGCCGCTCGAAAGCTCGTCGACAACTGATCGCCGACCGGTGTGCTTACACAGGACCTCGACGATTGCCGAAGGTTCCCGACAATCTCCGAAATCCCCGAAGGTATTCTCCGAAACAATCAATACATTCCCTTTACAGAGTACTAGGGCGTAAAGTGTTGAATCTTAATTTATAGGAGAAATACAGAAATCGAATCGTAAAAAGTGGTTTTTTGCTTATATCTCGAAAACGGTGCGTCCTAGAGCCTTGGAAATTTTTTTCGACCCCCCGAAAGTCTCTACTGCCCTACCTGTGTACACCATTTCCGTCCTACCTATAACAAAATTTTCCCAAGAATAACACCTTTGAACTTATCTTTATCCCCACCACTTTGGATCTAGTTTCGTTATTTACCGTCCGATTTCGCTCAAATTTGGTACACGTGTACAGATACGCATGCCATACAATATAAACTGTTTGTATTATGTATTTGTCGTCTCTGGACTTATCTTTACCCCCACCACACTGGATCTATTTTCGTTATTTACCGTCCGATTTCGCTCAAATTCGGTACACGTCTACAGATACGCATGCAATACAATATACACTGTTTGAGTGTCTTTTATATAGTATAACAAGGCTAATAGTGTATTTTATATAGTATAAGAAGGGAATTTGAGGGAAATTTTGGGAATTTTAGGGAAATTTTGGGAGGGAAAATTCCCACCAGGTTGGCAGGACTGAGGATCGCTATCTTGGATCTGGTCACGTGACCGCCGCCATCTCGGATGCGGTCATGTGGCCGCCGCCATCAAAATCAATCAAAATCAAATCAAAGTCAATCAAAATCAAATCAAAGTCAATCAAATTTAAATAAAAGCCCATTAAAAATCTATTAAGGTCAATCAAAATCAAATCAAAGTCAATCAAAATCAAATCACAGCCCATTAAAAATCGATTAAGGTCACGTGACCTTCCCCCATCCTCGACCGGCTCATGGGGCGAAAACTCCTCATGGGGCGGCGTTAAGTCGCTGTTTCCCTACTACTAGCCCCCTTAATTCTTATCTTATAGTTAACTTATTACTATATCCATATTCTCTACTTCTTATTATTTCATTTCTATTCAATTGTTTTGTTTGTGATAGGAGTAAAATTATGTCGACCGCATCCAGTTTACATAGTATTTGCTTGACCTTAAATGCGTTAAATGTTAGCTTATCTATTTGGCCATCTACATTTTTCATTGTAAAAATGGTGTTGTACTGTTGGAAGTTTTAAATAAATATCACATCAGCCACCATTTTGATGATTCCAGCCAATAGGGGTACGTGAACATAGGCCTATAAATTGATTTGTTGAACACCATTTCCCATTATTTTGTAGATCCCTCTGGTCTGAGGAAGGTGAGCGTGGTTCACCGAAATCGATCACCATAATATTTGTGCATTTTGTCCTTATATTGTAATAAATTTGTGTTGTGTGACGTTTACTTGTACTGTAAAAAAAATGTTATATTCTTAGGAAATGTATCATTTCAAGTTTCACTACATTGCTTGAACTTGCTTGAACTTATAAATTCGATGAATACCAAATTCTTTTTAAATACTTTTTAAGTTAATATATTTTTCTTATTTTACTTGTTCTTTTTTCGTAAACATTTTGTTTACAAATATTACAGCCAACACATTTATTAATGAAAGTTAAATCATTAAAATTTGAACATTCATCACAACTAATCATTTGTAATGAAATGTTTTTCGACTAAATATTATAAATTTGTTTTCTTTAATTCATAATCTTACAAAATATTTTATAATTATTTCTCCATCATTTAGACCTGTTATATTATTAATGGCACGATATTTATTATTCACTTTGAAATTAGAAATATTTCTTCAGACCAATTATTTTTATATTTATTTGAAATTTTTATTTTTTATTTGAAATTCTCACTCTATCACCTATATTAAATTTTGGAATATATTTACAAACAGTTTCTTTTAATTTTTTTTACTTCAATCAGTCTTATTTTTATTGTGAATGAAATTAGATGTTATATTCTTTTAAAAATAAAAATGTAAGTCCATTTGTAGCATTTTTAACAGAAATTTCATTTTATCATTTTGAATTAGTTATATCTTTTATTAATAGACCTACTAGATAATTCTTCATTTTCAGTATAATAAAGTTTTTTACTATATGAATTTAAAACTGGTTTAAAACCATTATTTAACAGTTTAAGCCCTTTATTAGTTTGTAATAAATTTGGTGCTTTATGACCAATCTTTACTGCATTTTTTATTATTTAGTCGAAATTTTTTTAAACAGTTTTCCATCTTTTTTATTTAATGGTTTTGGCCGAACATATTTTTAAAATAAATAAATTACATCTGATATATATATTTAAACCATCATTTTCTTTTTCATATTTTTCATAACTATGAAATCTGCTGCCTATAAACCATCAATACCATCAAATTATTATTTTCCTTTTTCAAACTTTTTGTTACTGGCGCATGATGTTATTTTGGTTCAATTATTTGATCTTTTTCACTTAGTTACTTTTTAATAATGGGTTTCATTTCTTTTTTAATTGTTTTACTGTTATTTGTTTGAAAAATTTTGCATTTTGTAGCAATTCTAAACAAATGGATTGATATTTTTATCCTTCTTTGTACATTTATGGCAATGTATTTCTTCATTTAAATGGAACATTTAAAAGGGAAATACGTTGTAAAACGTTTTATATATAAATGGAGTTCTTAAAGGACTTGAATGGTGTTGGAGAATTAAGATTTAAAGAATATAAGTAGTTAGAAGATTTGAACTTAAATGAAAAATATAAGATTAAAAAATTAGAAAAAAATCAGAATCAATATGGATATACAATTATTTCAGAATTAGAACACTTTAAAGGTCATTTGCCTAATAGATTTTAAAATGTGTTTTATTACAAAAAGATAAAAGAATTAAACAAACTTCAAAATATCCATTTTGTAGCTGCAGAAATATAAAATATTAAAAATAATATTAGATATTGTACAACTATTAAATTTTAATAAATAATTATAATAATATATAATTAGTATAATATTATTCAAATATTATTTGAATAAATTATTATATAAATTATAGATATTTTTAATGTACATTTGTGTAGTAAATACTTAACTTAAATTTATAGTATTTTTTTTAAATATGGGTCTTAGAATAAATTTCAGTATATTTTTATGATTTTTACTGGTTTATAAAGAAAATAAAAAGTATTTTTTTTTAAATTGATTGGAGTGATGTTTCATTGGTTTATTGTTTGCTCCAAAACTAGCTCAGAATCCTCACTGTCTACCACTGTGCTTATCTATAGCACCACGAAAAGCATAAAAAAAGATTTTTCTGTGTTATGTGGAGCAATATCGGCACTATAAGCATAACAAGAGGCTTTGCTCATATTTAACACTATTAGCATTATCACACTTATGAGCACTCTTAGATATAAGGAGCATGAATTCCATAGTTTAGTTATATGCAATCTCTTTTCTAGTGTAAGGCGATTGTTTTTAAGTGTAAAAAAAGCAGAAACTTTACCAGTAACAACTTTGTAAATACAAATACTGTAAAAAGTAGGTAATACTAAGATAAAATAGACACGTAAATGCACGTAAAATATTATATCTATAACACAAACAATAATGATGAAACATGGTTGAAAAGCATGATCAATCGACTCTGGTTTAGGGATTTTTTCAGAATGTTTAATGTGTTTTTTTTATAGATTGAGAGTGGTGTTTTTAATATTATTTATGTACGAGCACTAATTTTTCTGTGTGCTACTTTAAATGTACATGAAACTTTATACACTCATCTATATCACAGGAACAAATTAGAATCATTTAATTATAAATAATTGTAAAGATTATGCTCTCTGATATACGCAAAGTGGATTATTTGTTTATTATTACATACAATAACGTAAAATCACAAATAATGAAATATTATTACAAACTATAAATATTATTATCATTTACTTTTTATTTAAGCTTTAATTTTCATATGAAATGTTTCAATCTAAAAATGTGCCCTTAAACCATAGTCATCAACTTTAGTACTACAAAGATATAAATTCTTGTCACTTACCTTCCATCGAGGAAACATGTAAAATGTCTTGAGTCTGTGTTCTACATCTGGTTTATACGTTAACGTTGGAAGGCAAACTTGTCAACAGTTGTCGTTTCGGGAGATTTTCTTTGCCAAACAACATTGACATTAAATGATATCCATGCCAAGGGCAGTCTCAAATGCAAGGCAAGCTAGAAAACCATTACGATTGCAAAAGAAAGTAACACAACATATTTAATTGATATAAAAAAAAATACTTCGTAAAAATTTAAAAGTTGAACAATGTTCAGCTATATCATTTGACAGTAAAAAGCAATGGACCGAAACATTTACACTATACAGGGTGTTCCGGAATTAATGAATAAAATTATACAGCTAAGTTTTCCCGTTTGAAAAATTGGATCAGAAACTTTTCTAAATAGTTCTGGAATCGGAGAAAAACTGGGATGGACAAGTTCGATTTGAACGGAAAAGATAGAACAAAAAATACTTCCACGAGCAAATTATTTTTTGGAAATTAACATCTAATAACTAAATTTAGTGGTATGGCACTTATCGAAATGGCATATTTCAATAGATAAAAAAAACCTATCTCAATAACATCATTTTATAAGTATTATATTGTTAGACATTTTTAATCTATCAACGGAACTCAGCCTCCACCCGGTCACTCTTACCACTGAGTACATTTGTATTTTGTAAAACATTTTGAAAACTCAATAACTATGAAGGAACAAGTGAAAGATTAAATTTTTTAGATAAAAAATTATTTACTTTCTGTACAAAGTAACACAATATAGTTTTGTTCAATGATTGCGGCAAACCCTGTAGTACGGGGATGGTTAGTAGTTAAGACTTAGAATTGTAGTACCCAAGATTCGAATCTTCAACTAAGTTAGTGGTCGGTATTCAATTAGTTGAATATAGTCGACATATATGTTTGTTATGTGAACTGGCAAGGGAAGTTTTCAAAAATTGCACATGTTTACATAGATAACACATATAACTAAAATATGAGTTTGTCCTTTGCACTGATTAGAATAGTTTACTTAGTTTTTCATATCTTCATATTCATCTTCTACAGCACAGAATCCAGAATCCGAAAGGTTTTATCTTGCATTATCTGTATAGATAAAGTAAACTTCGTATGGCTTTTAGTGTAGAGAGATGCCCAATTAAGACAGAGTTCCCCTCGCCTGCTAAAAGTATTCCATTTTTATTTTGTAGACCCGTTAGACCACCGGTTTGACGTAACTTCCAAACCACGAGAGAGGCACAGGTGTAACAACTGAGATGATCACACCGGGAATCGGAACCAACTGCGTGGCAAGCCAGTAATCCCATACCTTAGTGTCGCCCACAGAAGTGTTGTTATTGTTTTGTCGTGTTAATGTATGTTAATTATTTTATTCTTCCTCACCAACAGCTATATATTCTCTTTAATTATATTCGTCAATTGTAGATTGTTATTACGCTTATTTGTGCAACCTACCCTCGTACTATGAAAACATTGCTGGGCCCATCGAGGGTGGTTGCGAAATCACCGGACTCAGGAGGACGTCACAGAAAAAAACACAAGTTGAATGGCAATCAATTTTTTACTACAGGACAATTAAAAACATTTTAAATTCAAATGCATTAAAAAGATTAAGTGACAGAACAAAAAATTCAACATTTACGGTTAAAACGAGCTGTTGAACGTTTGTAAAAAGTTACGATATTTACAGAAAAATTCATAAATATATGTTTTATTTTATTACAAAAATAAATAAAATAAAACAACAAGATTATCAAATATTAATAGTGGAAACTTTCAATAAAACGTAAATCAAAATGATTAGGCCTGGTAAAATTTGTGTATATATATGTATATGTATATATATATATATATATATATATAAATCTCTGAAAAATATAACAATAATAAATAAATAATAACAATGAACACATATAAAAATAATTAAATAACAAAATACACACGAATGAATTAACTACAACCAGAAAACAAAAACTACAGGTAGCAAAAGGAAAACATTTAAAACGGCAGCAGAACTTACGGGGCCTCGGGCAACAATAGAAATATGGAAAGTTTGGCCAATTTGGAAAAGTTAAAAAAACAAAAAACATTAAACAAAAGAATTACATTAATAATTACGTTGAGCTCCAGCAGGCTAAACTGGGGACTCCTAATGGGAATAACAAAGTGAAGAATTACCCCAGAACCCAGTTCTTTAAAAGAAAATTACCAAAACACCCCTATAAGAAAAATATTTTAAAAAATTAAATAATTAATAAAATATAAAATATATCTCGCTTCAAAATAGAAAACTTCACTGTTATAAAATAACAACAAGTATTTCCAAAGAATAAAGTTCACTGGCGACGATTTTCAACACAAATATCCTCGCTGCTAAACAAAAGTCACTTTGACGGCACTTTCTTCAGAAAAAGTTTCAAGATGGAGGCCAGAAGGGCCGGATAAATAAACTGGGTTTGGGTCACCTGCATTTCGAAGTCTTCATCCTGGAGACTGTTGGATGGACAGCACGGATAGGGGGAAGTGGCTGCCCCTGTGGGACGCAAGGTAGAGGCTAGTCCCAGCCCGTAGGTTTCGCACTGTGCCTCCAGGAAAACACCGTCAGTAGCCATGCAGGTGCCCGTCAATCACTCTCCGACCCCGGAGCCAGGGTCAAATAAACAGCACAGCACAAAACATATTTTAGACTGGCTCCACAAAAGCGAGAAAACCAAATAATTACATAAAGGGGTGAGCAAGATAAAACGAAAAAAAATGTTATTCTAAAAGAAGCTGCCGTGACATTTAAAATTTGTAAAATTAAATAAAGAAGTACATAAACTACATAAATACCAAATTAAGTGTTTACCTTTGTAGGTTTTTTAGGCCACATAACAAAATACTAAGTACAATTGGTTAAACAAATAAATTAAGCAAAAATAATAAAGAACAAAGTTAACAATTTACATGACTTAGCAATACATAACTAAAATCCTGCCGTGTCCGGCAACAACATAAAACCTTTTGTTAGACCTATCAAGTGAAATAGTTATAAAAAAAGAAAATAAATACTGACTTTACTATACAGCAATTAAAATACAACATTTAATTACATCTAAAACCAATGTTAACAAGACAAAACAATATAATAAATAAAAGTACATTATCTTAATATGTCGCCACACGGGCCTAGCCTAGGTCAGCTGAAAATAAAAAAAATTTTACACACAGGCAACAGCTTTTTTAATTAATAAAACAACACGCATTAGTTAAAAAAGTAAAGCTCAATAAACAATATTTTTAACCAAAGAGTTACAAAAGCAAACAATTTTTCGGTACTTTATTTGCGTTTCTATACGCAAAATATGTCGTCATCAGCTGCAAATCTAGAATGGTGAGCTTGCCGACAACACCAAGGAACACTGAAAACGAAATCATGGAACACAGAAAATGAACACAAGACACTAAAACTAAATGGAACACACAGAGGAAGACTGAAATGTCCGAGGGAGACAATCGTAATCTGCAAACGGCACAACCTTCCCCTCTAAAAACGAGCAAAGCCCCAACCACAGATGACCCCCTTCCAGCACAACAGAAGACGAAAACCTTGATTGGAAATGAACAAAGGGACGACAAGAAAATCCCAAAACTTAGAGAGACCAAGCTAAGAGAAGAGAGAAAGGTGGGAAACCAGGTAAAGTTAGGAGAAACGAAGAGGTGATCAGTCTCTGTGCTCCCCGACACCCACTGTGTTACTATTCCAAGCAGCTGGAACCAAACCCCGGTAAGGTTTCAAGTGAGAAACATGAGCCTTCCGGAAACCCTGCCAGACTGGGGATCTACCAGTAAGGCAGTAACAGGAGAAAGAAATCTCTGGATGTGGTGGGGACCACAACAACACTGAAACACAACTTAGCAGCCCTCTTCTCCTCGGCTGAACGGACCGGATGGGCTTGACAATAGACCAAATCCCCCACCTGGAAAGGATTGGGCTTACGACCTCGATTGTACCTCCTCCTCACAAGCTCCCTAAACCAAACAAGGTCTGGTAGCCTCCCATGTCACCAGGACATCAGAGGTGCCAGGCAGAATGTGCAAACGGCACATATGCTATTTTTGTTTATTAGTTAGCATAGCTTTTGTTGTTTATCTTTGTTTCGATAGTTGTTAACTTTTAAAATACAGTCACTTTCTATGTGTTCCATGGACACTTATTATCAAATCATGTAAAAAAATTTAATATTTATTTTGTACACTGTAGCTTTTCCGCTAGAAGTAAATAAATCAAGTGATTAGCCTGGATACACTATGGCGGAAAACAGTGATCCTGTACAAGGCTATGGGAAAGAGCCAGTTTATTCAATAAATGAAGCAACATAGCTCACTTATTATTTCGTAGTTTGTAGACTGAATATCTAACTGTATATATGTACTAAAACGTATTAACGTATGCAAATATGAAATAGAATATATTTGGAAATATACATCGAATATATGGTTTTTATTAGTTAAGTTTATTTAATTCAAATTGTAACTCAGTTTAATGGATAATGAAAATATTTGTATTTACAACCAGAATCTTTGTGGCCTAAGAACAACAACTTCATAACTATATGAATCAATTTTCTCTGAGGATTATGCATTGATTTAAGCGACGCTATAATCGGGCATTTGTAATAATGAACTATTTGATGAGATTTATGAAGTATTCCACAAAGACAGGGATCAGATAGTGACGGCTATGACGCAGAAAGAGGGAGTATTGTAGACTGTACACAAACGTCATGCGGCTGTAAAGCTGACATGAACAAACAATACTTGAACAAAATCAAACTGCGAATGACCTTGATTCACTGTGGATACAACTAGAATTGCCGCATGGCGTCGTCTGAATCAATTTATTATACAGGGTGATCAAATCAAGGTGGCCACAATTGGGATCTCAAAAAGTATTAATTTTACAGCAAACTTTAAATAGGGAACGTACCCTCATTTATGATGTTGATTACAATAATTACGTAGGTCAAATTTTAAAATTCTGTTGCCATTCCCCAATATATAACCGTAAGAAATTTCAAACTTAACCGTCCAACTTTGAAATTTCTTATGGGAACCCCTATTTTTATGATAGATTATGGTTTTACCAGTAATTATAAGATTATTTTACTCTTGGTATTATTTTGATATACTTAACTGTTTCCCTGATAGGAGCACTGAAAATTTCAGAAATCCATATTTTAACAATTTATTAAAGAGACGTATTCTGCCATTTACAAAAATGAAGCTTAACTTTTAATGCATTATTTTTATTAGAATGAATGTTGAAAAAATACAAAAATATTACAATCACGTATTCAAATTTTTAATTCGTCACCATTTTTCCATTTTTTTATTTTATTCATGGGCAACTTTGAAATAATTTATAATAACCCTATTTTTTATGATAGATCAAGGCTTAACTAGTGATTCTAAGACTTTTTTATTTTTTTGTATATTTTAATATACTTAACCGTTTTCCCGCTAGGAGTGCTGGACGTTTCAGAAATTTTTAGTTTAACAATTCATTAAACAGTCCTGTTTTAACCATTTACTAATAATAAGGATTAACCCAGGGTACATTAGTTGTATTTGATTGAATGCTAAAAAGCTGTTGCAGTTTGACATTTTGTAATTTTACATTATTTTTGTTAAATCTCTGGGTTAATCCTTATTATTTGTAAATGGTAAACATTAGTGTTTATAAATTGTTAAACTAAGAATTTCCGAAACTTTCCGCGCTCCTAGTGGGAAAAAGGTTAAGTATATTAAAATAATACCAAGAATAAAACAGTCTCAGAATCACTAGCTAAGCCTTAATCTATCATAAAAATTAGGGGTTACCATAAATCATTCAAAGTTGCCCACAAATCGGAGAATGGCGACCGTATTTTAAAATTTGAACTAAGTGATTGTAATATTTTTGTATAAAATGTGTATCTGTAAAACTGCAAGAGCCTCTCAACGTTAAATCTAATTAAAATAGTACATTAAAGTTAAGCTTTATTTTTGTAAATGGCTGAACAAATTAATTTTTAATCAATTCGTAGCTGATATATTTAATGATGATATTACAGTTTATTTACATAAATTCGGCAACCTTATAATTTAATATCAGTTATATTGTGTAATTTTATACTAATATTAGTTTAATTTGTATTGGTTAAGCAAAAATATGTTACATTTATTTTTTAGTACATAGGTTATTTCATTCATCTGTGTAAATATAAATAGATGAAGTCTATACGATTATACTATTGTTTCTTCCAGCCTTTTTATGTTAAATTTTTCTGTTATTGTCATAATTTAGTTTTATAAAGTGATTTTGTTAAGATAGTTGTATTGGAATTGTTATTCTGTAGCTATCATTTAAAAACCTGAATAAAATAGATATTGTAAGTTCATTGAACTTTTCGTTTTATTTTAGTGTCGTCAAACACAAGTTATTATTATTGTAAATATATATTTAATACTTAATTAATTCCAAAAAGCAAAATAGATATTCTAAATTAGTTCTAATTATTATCTTTACTAAAATTACCAATTTTACTGACCACCAAGTAGTGGTTTCTTTACTTTTTTACTTATTTTCTTTTTTAAGTAACCATGATTTTCAGATCTTAAGTAAAGAAGAATGTCCTCTTTGTTCGCACAAATAAATATCACCACAACAAATTCATATTTTATATATATTTTTATTAGTTATTCATAGAGCACAATAAAGTATTCCTCAGGAATAACTAATCTGCGGGTAAATATAAATGTAATAAATTTAATCAGACAAACTTAGGTCAGCTGGATTCACTTCCGGAGACAACGTTTGGGTGATAAAGAAAAATTGATATAACAAAATTATTCTAAGAAAGGCCTATATTAGGCCTATATTATGGCCGATTATTTATTAGGTGATATTTTATTTTAAAAGCTTAGAATAAAAATTGGAATGTAAATAACTAAAGCCCACCCCGATTTTTTAGTTACTGTCATCAGTGTGAGGCAACATTCAGTGTTACAATTTGAATCAAATAAACTGGAATAAGACAAACAATCAAGCCATATTCCATGTCATATTTACATACGATAATATTTTTTAGGTCATATATACAGTTAAATATTCGGTTTACAAACTAAGAAACAATAAGTAAGCTGTGTTGTGTAATATTATGAATAAACTGGCTGTTCCTAGTGCCTTGTTTACAGGGATCACTGTTCCCAAAAGCCATGTACAGGATCACTGTTTCCCAATGCCTTGACAAGGATCAATGTTTCCAGCGTCCTTGTACAAGGATCACCTGTTTCCCAAAGTCCTTGTACAGGATCACTGTTTCCCCAGGCCTTGAAACAGGATCACGTTTCCTAAAACCTGGTACGGACACTTTTTCCCCAACCCTTTGGTACAGGATCCCCCCCCCCTGTTTCCCGGGCCTTGTACGGCACTGTTTCCCAGACCCCTTTGTACAGGATCACTGTTCCCAAAGCCTTGTACAGGATCACTTTTTCCCCAAAAAAAGGGGGCCTTTTGTCCCAAATCAGGGTTTTTCCCAGACCCTTTGGGTTCAGGACCACTTTTTCCCCCAAACCTTTTTAAAAGGATCCCCGGGTTTCCCAGAGCCTTTTAAGGCACTGCCCCAAAGCCTTGTTTTGGAAACACGTTTCCCGAGTTGTACAGGATCACGTTTCCCAGACCCTTTTGAAAACAGGATCATTTTTTCCCAAAACTTTGTACGGATCATTTTTCCCCAGACCCTTGTAATGGATCACTTTTTTCCCAAAACCCTTTGGGTTGGGACCCATTTTTTCCCAAAAGAGCCTTGTAAAAGGATCACTGTTTTCCAAACCCATTGTCGGGGATAACTTTTTTCCCAAACCCTTTTGTTCGGAAATCCATGAACAAGGAAAAATCCTTTTATTTATTTTTTTACTTCTAACGGCAAATCTCCCAGGTAAAAAAAAATAAATATTAAAATTTTTTTACTTTGAATAAATTAATTAAGCTATGTAATATTTTTAAAATTTTACTTAATTATTTATTAGCAAAAAAAATGTTTTTAAAAAACCCGAAAAAATTTTAAAAAAAACCAAAGCAATGTTAATTTAATAAAAACCCAATAACTAGGCGCGTTTAAAAATTTAGTAATATAATTAAAGAAAATTTTTGCTTTAAGGAGACTAGGAAAAAAACACAACTAAACAGATATTAACACGAAAAAAAGAAAATTATAATCAAATAAAGTTTCCCCAAAATAGTTTTTTAACCTCTTATTTTGGGAGAAAAAAAAACCAAAAAAAATTTTGATCAAAGTTATGTTAAAAATAAAACAGTTTTTAAAAAGTTTAATTTTTATTATTTCAAAATTTTTGCTATAAAAAGGGGTGGTTTAATTTTGGAAAATTTTTAAACTCCAAACAAACTGTTTTTTCATCCCATCCATTTATGAAACCATAAATTACAAAAACGTTTTTTTCAAATGGTATTTTTTATTCTAGGGGGTTTCCCCGGTTTTTTTTAATATCAGTTTTTTACACCTGTGCCTCCTCTTTGGTTTGGAAATCACGCCCAAACCGGTGGTTTAAAGGGTCTAAAAAACCAAAAATGGGTTATTTTTTTAGGAGGCGGGGGGAAAATCTGGCTAATTGGGCTTTTCTTCCATTGAATCCCAAACGAAGTTTACTTTTTTCAAATAAGTTAAGGGAAAAGATAAAACCTTTACGGTCTATGCGGAGGAGATATAAAAAACCAAAGGTAAACTATTCTAATGAATGAAAAGGACAAATTTCTATTTTATTTGAAAGGGTGTTATCAAAATTTTAAAAAAATAAATTTTTTGTTTTCAAAACCCCCCTTGCCATTTTCAAACAAAAATAGTGTAACCCAAAAAATTCAAACTAATTGAATACCAAACCATAATTTAGTTGAGCTTTCGAAGAAACCTTGGTTTACAATTCAAGTCTTAATACTAATAACCCCTGTACTACAGGGTGTGCCGCAATCATTGAACAGAATTTTATTGTTAATTTTGTGCAAAAAGTAAATAATTGAAAAAAATTCCTAAATTTCTTTAAAAATTTCTATGTACTTGTAGTTAAAATTGAAACCCGGGGGTTTGGCCCGAGTTTTTTTAAAAAATTAAAAATTTCAAATTTAAATGAAATGAAAAAAAAATTTTTATTTAAATTTTCCCCCTTTTTAACATATACAAAGAAATATAAACAAAAAAAAAACACGAAATTGGTTCCCCACATGGGGGGCTGCCTGTGTTGGGGGGGAAACGGTCCCAGAACAGTCGGAAAATTTGTCGGGACTACTAAATAAAAAAAACATAAAGAACCCAAAATAACTTAAAACAAATTTGATATAAAAGAATATCTATATTAGCTTTCGCAACAAGAAGGGGCAAATAAAAAAAATTAATATTTATTGTATCAGGACTTTATTGTAGAGAATTTTCCCCACCCACCCCCACCTACCATAAAAAAACACATTCCAGTCCCCAATTTTCACTTTTCTCACATCACTCCCCTATACACACAACCCGACGCACCCTAACAAAAAGCAAACTTACACACCCCACACCCCCACACAAACCCCAACGGGAGACCCTGCATAAAAAACACACAAACACACGCGCGCACGCCCCGTGCGAACAAAACAAACACACACACACAACCCCCACACACACACAAAAAAACCCCACACACAACACACACACACAACACACACACACACAAACCAAAAACCCCCCACCCCCACACCAACCCACAAACACAAACGGGGCGCACGTCATCATTCTGAATTTTGGCTTTTTGTGCGATACTTACGTGTAGGAAAAATGAAAAAAAATTTTTAAATTTCCCCTTTTTTAACCCCAAATTTTAACAATCCACTGGTTTTTACAGATTTCCCTTTTAAAAAATTTATGCTACATGGTATAGGAAATTCTTAAAGTGGCGAGGAGCTTTAGAAAAAAAACGAAAATTTGGGGATATAAAAGAGAAGATGTTTGTCGTTTTTGTTTTAACCAAACCCAGGCGCATTAAAACCCAGATTTGGGAAGTTCTTAAATTTTCCTTTTTTAATTCTTTTAAAAAAAGTTTAAATGAATTATTTTTTTTAGCTATTCCCTTTGTAAAGTTTTATTTTAAAATTATTATTTTTATTGTCAAAACGTTTTTTTTTTTATTGTATTTATTGAAATATGCTATTTTTAAAATTTTTTAATAACCCTTTATCTGATTTTATGTTTTAAATTTTTCTTTGTTTAAATTTAAAAATTTTTTTGACTTTTGAATGCATTTTAAACCGACCTCGTCTATCGCATTGTTTTTTTGGGTTTTTCCCGAAAAAATTTGGGGAAATTTTTGATCCAATTTTTTAAATGGGGAAAATTTTTCTATAATTATATTCTTTAATTATGGGATCCCCTGTTTTGTGCAAAGTTTCGACCCTTTTTTCCTATCAACTTAAAGCCATAGATTAAAATTTTTCCAAACCCTTTCAAATGTTTACGGGTGCAATTTTTTTTATTAAAAATGGTTTTAATTGTTCTTTAGCTTGCCTTGCAATTTTTAGACAGCCCGTTTCCCTTGCCCCTCATTTTTCCCTCCCGACAAAGAAAAACTCTCAAACGATAACGGGCAAGTTGAAAAAGTTTGCTTTCCCGCTTAATGTACAAAACGCTGTTGGAGACAGACGCAATTTATTTTTACAAAATTTCAAGTTTTCCCCCGATGGGGAAAGGGAGGGGGAAAACCCAATTTTTATCTTTTGGAAATACTGAATTAAAATTTTTTAAAGGTTTTAAAGGGCCCCCATTATTTTAATTAAATTTTTTTTATTTAGAAAATTCAGTTAAAAATTAAAAAGGGCTGAAAATATTCCCCCTTTTTAAAAACTTTTTTCCCTTTGTAATTTTACGGTTTTTTTTTAAGTAATAATCAATTTCGGATACTCTTTGAGAAAAAAGCTTGAAAATTAAATTTTTTAAAAAATTTAAATTTTAATTTTTTTCTTGAGGGATAGATTTCAAAGGTTTCATCTAAATCAGCACAAAGAAAACAAAAGTTCTTGTGCATAAATACTATTTAAAAGCCACTACTAAATTTTTAAAGGGCAAATTTTAAAATTTAAAAAAAAAAGAAAAAAATCCTAAAACAGAGGGCGATTGATAATTTTTTTTCCAAACCCGTTTC
Source organism: Stictocephala bisonia (assembly GCA_035578905.1). NCBI lineage: Eukaryota > Metazoa > Arthropoda > Insecta > Hemiptera > Membracidae > Stictocephala > Stictocephala bisonia. The sequence continues at coordinate 597,306 of JAQJVL010000466.1, read as the reverse complement.
ATTCCCTTCCCCCAAATTTTTGTTTTAGTTTTTTTTGGGATGAACCTTTTGATTTCATTTATTTGTCTATTGTTTATTAAATTTCCTATAAAAATAGAAGGTTATTGGTAAAATTCCCGCAGAAGAAAAAATTTTTGGTAAAAAATTATTTTTATACGCTAGAAACACCCATTATTAAAAAAAATAAATTCTGATTTCCATTCTCCTTAATAGTGAAATACTGGCAGTTCTAACCCACCCCCTTTGGGCATCTTCGGGGTCTCGGGGTTCAAGAAGGTGGGGCCAAAATTCGGGGATCTTTTGGGTAAGTGACCGGATCCAACATGGGGACCAAAGGGGATCCAATATTTGGGTTCCGGGAAGAGTGCTACCAAAAACCCCGTGGTAATTTTTCCCTCCCCAAATTTTTCCCCCCCAAAATTTCCCAAAATTTTTCCCTTTAAAATTTCCCCAATTATAATATATTAATCCCCCTTTTCCCAACCTAACCTTTCCCTTGTTTTACTAAAAAAAATAAAATTTACCATTTAAACCCTTCCCGGGTTTTTTCCCGGCCACTGTGGGGGTACCCTTTTCCCTCTTATCCTACGAAAGCATCTGTCGGGTAATGGTTCCCGGCCCCTGCATGCGGCCCCCCAAAAAGCCCACGGGTTTTTGATTGGTTTTCCTCCCTCCCTCCCTACATTACAAGTAAACCCTTTTCACATGCAATTTTTAACCCACCTATTTAAATTAAAATTTTTTTTTAATTGTTCTGAATTTTTTTAAAAATTTCAAAGTTAAACCCCAACTGTTAACATGCCCCTCTTACCTTCGGGAACTCCCCACTCATCTACACTTCCCCTTAACATTAAAATTTTTTACCTACCATGCCCTCCCCTTACTTCCGGGAAAATTGTCTAAAACACAGTTTAAATTTCCCAAAACCCGGGTATCATTGGATATCCCGAAGTCTGTGATTTTAAATACTTTTTTTCGCTAGGGGAAACCCCCAATACACCCTTTTATTTAAAAATTAAGGGGGCACTTATTATTTACTTATTTTAAAACACCGTTTAAATTTAAAGGGTTTCCCTTTAACCAAAAAACCCACTACTAAACCCCCTTTCCCCCCTACTTTCCGGGGTTTAACTTCGAAAAAAATACCTTCGTATCAAACACACCAGGCATTCTCAGGTCATGCGTACTTTTAAACCCCTAGCTAAAATCCGAATAAAATATTTTGGGGACGGCGGAACGGCCACGCACCACTGGGCTGGAAAAAGACAAAACTCTGACTTTTAAATTTTTCTGCAAAATTAAAAAAAATAAGCAAAAAATTTTCAAATACTTTATAGTGTCCCCATGTTATAATTTTTTTAAGAAAAAATTAAGGGTGGATTTTCTTTTTCCCAAAATAATTTTTCTTTTTTATTGTGATATTTTGTTTTTAAAGGGGGCCCCGAATCCATTTTTAAAAGTAATGGTTTTGCTTAAAAAACCAATATCTCTGGAAAAACGGACCCAGAGCTCTAATTATGTTTACTTAAAAAAAGTGAACCTTTTTTTAAATTTAAGCCCCCTACACAGGGATTTTTTTATTTTTAAGAAAAAAAAAATTTTAAAATTTTTTAAAAAAAAAGTAGTTCTAAAAAATAAAATATTGAATAACCCCAAAAAAATTTTTATTTTTGTTTTTTTAATACAAGTAAAACAAAAAACCCGGGGCTTTAAACCCGTATTTTTGTCTTATGTAGAGCCCCCGAAAATTTTGGAAAAAATATCTCAAATGGTTACCAAAATTTTTTGCTGTTTAAAAAAAGAAAAAACCCAACTTTTCGGAAAAAAGCAAAAAAACTAAAAAAATTTTCCAAAATAGTAAAGTTTTTCTTTTTAAAACTAGTGGCCCAAACACCATAAGAAGGGTTGTCTGGGTTTTCCTCGCCTAAAACATATCTTCTGCTTCCTTTAGCAAGGGTTTTTTTTTGGAAAATTTCTTTTTCCAATTCCAACCTTTTGCCTTGTCAGATTGTCGGATACGCTCAAGTCTTTCGTTTCAAAGGGGTTCTATAAAAATTTTTTGGCCTACCCTTTTAAAACCTAAAAGCTCTAAAAAGTTTTTCCCTTTTTCTCACTTTAACCCTCTTTTTAAAAGGGAAAAAACTTTCCTCAAATGTTTTCCCCCAAATTTTATGATTTTTCAGGGGTTTTTTAAAATATGTCCGTTTGGGAATCCGAGTCCAGATCAAATTGTTCAGTGATTTTATTTGGGGTTCGTGCTTGCCTAAAAAACATTTCTTTAGTAATCTGGGGGTGATAAAAACCCGGAATAAGGGTTTGCTTTTTAACATGATTGGGTTTTGGTAGATGGAATGTTAGAAAGGTCATAGTCCCTTTTATGGTCATAGAAACTCTTTACTATATGATTTTTGGTTTTAACAGGAATGTCATTTTTCCCTGGAAACGATATCATTGGAAACCCTTTTTAAATAAACAATTTTTCGTTTATTTGCAAATATAATTTAAACCCCCTTTGTGGGCAAATATCGTGGAAAAAAGGAAAATTCTAAGATTTAATTTATAAAAAAAATCCCAAAAAAAGTAAAAAAAAAATTTTTTTTCGTTTAGGGGGCCCTTAAGAACAAAGGTTTTATGAGTGAAATTGCGCGTGAGTCGTCTTTAAAAACCCGTTACCTTTTAGCGGAGTAATAATAATAAAAAAATTTTTTGTGGATCGCGACAGTTTTATTCATTGTGATTAGTTTGGTAAAGTCCTTTTTAAAAATTCAAACAGGTTAATTAAAATTTATTTTTTGTAAACCTTTTTAAAAAATTTTATAATGGAAAAAAAAACGCAAAATAAACTTTCTTTAAAACCCAAATTAATTATGTTTAAATTTAAAAATGACACTTTAAAATTTTTTCTTTCGTATTAAATGAATTTTCTTGAATTAGGAAAAAAGATTCAGAAAATTTTCAAAACTCGATTGGCTACAAGGCGGCGTGATACCAAAAACGCACATTTGTACAGTCACTGGCCAAACTCTTTTTTCCTCTTCCCCTTTTCAAACATTTTTTTGTCAACTTAAAAAATAGAAAAAAATTTTCCCAAAATTTTAAAGAGGCCTAAATATTATAATTGCAATAAACAAATGTTTAATTTTTTATACACACTGAATCCTATAGTATTATTGTCACATTAAATAAATAAAAAACGAAAGGGGTTTTATCACTAAAAATAAAAAACTGAATAAAAACAAACTAGTGTTTTTTCTAAACTAAGCACTGTCCAAAAACGATAAAAAACGAAAAACGAACAACCCCCAAAGTCCAAAAAATCAACTAACTTACCTTATTTCTTACTGGAAAAAAACAAATTTTTATCTGGAAAAATCGTCGATCGGAAATTTTTTTACGCTTGGACTGAATATTCAGTCCCAAAAACTTTTTCCCCTTTAGCAGAGTATACCTTACGCGTTCCACCCCCCTCGATGTAAAGAAACCCATGGTTTACTCCCCTCAAAATCTTTTATTATTTTTTTCCCCATATTTTTTTAGTACCAAAAGTAAATTTTAACCCATACATAAATTTAACCCCCAGGGTTAAAGTTTGCCCCAAATAAATTTTTTCTAAAACGTTTTTTTCCCTTTTCCCAGTTTGCAAGGGGTTTTTCAAAAAAATTAATTTTCCATTAAAACCGTTTGGGAAATTTTTAAATGAAACTTTTACCAAATTAAAACAAATGAAAACAACTGTTTTTCCCTCCATAAGAAATTATTTTATTATTATTATTTTTTTCTTTAAAATGAAAGGTTGAAAAACGACTCCGGCCCCAAATTTTTCTCATAAAAACCATGTTTTTAAAAAACAAATAAAGCTTAAAAAGCAATTTAGTCAAGGGAAAAAAATCTGGCATAATTTTTTTTTCCCTTAAAAAATTTTAAAAATTTGGGGGACCCCTATACAATTAGTTTGAAAATTTTTTTAAATTACTTATTTTAAGTTTTAAAAACAAAATTTAAAACTCAGAGTTTTGGGCCCCCTTTTTGAAACCCGTGGAGGGGAGGGGGGTTTTTCCCCCAGTAACCCCAAAATCATTTTATTCGAAAATTTTAAAATATTTAAACTTTCCCGTTAACTTCGTAAACTCTTTCCCCCAGGGGCCCCCATTTCCTACCATCTTTGGACTATCCAAACCCCCAAATTTCGTTTTAATATTATTTAAAATGTACTTACGAAGGCCTTTTCTGGTTTGGGGGGGGCCGGGCTTTATCGCTGTTATCATATCCGCTTCCTTTATTGGGCAAAGCTTTTTCATCTTAGTTTTAATATGTTTTTTCCCTTTATTAGCCTAAAATTTTCATTTTGTACATAACAATTTTTTTTTTTTTCACCAACCTTCGGCTACCCTTTTCGGGGAATTTTACTCATTTTTCTTTACCTAGGCCACTTCATAAAATATGCTCGGCTACTTTCAATCACTTTAATTTTCAAATTTTGTGGACTCCCGCCCCCCTTTAAACCCCACTTCCTAAACCAAGTTCCTATCTTAATTTTAGGTCCCTTTGTCCTCCTACACTTTTTTAAAAATAACCCCAAAATAGCACACCCCCTCACTTTTCCTTTTACTCAAAAATTCCTTCCTTTTTTTACTTTTTAGCGACAATTATCAACAATTTCCAAAGGGTAAATTTATTTCCACTTGAAAAACCTATCTCAAATACTGCCCTGCTTTGGGTGCCTTTAAATCTACTCAGTTTCCCAAAGTTTTTTGGCCCCCATTTTCTTATCGAAACCACTTCCATTACCACAAGCAATGTTTTTAAAATCTCGTAAGTTGTCTTTTATTTGCATATTTTCTTTTTAAACCCCAAGAGTTGTATAATATTTTTCCTTAAAACTTTAATTAACATTGTTTTTGGTTCCTTCTGTTAATTTTTTAAAAAAAGTACTCCACTGGTTTTGGGATAACTAAAAAAAATAAAAATCAAACCCCTAACCCAATGTAAAAATAAAACCCTTTTAAAAAAATTTTTTTAAAAAAAGAAAAAAACTTATCATTATATACAGCCCCAAAAATAAAAATTAATAAAAGAAAAAAACTAAAATTGCAAACAATTTTTTTTCGAGCATATTTCCGGGAAACCCTTAAAAATCTGACTGACCACCACTCCCTTCCCCCAACCCTTCCTTCCTTTCCCCCATCCTCTTCTTATTGGGTCACTTGCTTTTTGGCGCCAAAACATTATTCCACTACATCGGAACTTTGATAAAAGTTTCTAAAAAATCTTTAAAATTTTATTAAAATTAATTAAATCAAAAATTTAATTTTTTTAAAATATTTTAAACCCGAGTTTTTAAACATATTGAAAAATGTAAAAATTGGACCCGTTTTTTTTTTTATTTACTTTAAAATGAAGATTTGTTTCATTAACTTATCCGTTTTTGGGTTTGATTTTATTTGTTACATTTAAAAAGGAAAAAAACCCCGATCCTTTAGCAGTTTTTAATGTAAAGTATATAAAATGCAAAAAATCTACAGTAATACTTTGAGCATTCCACAATGTTACCCGGATGTGGGTCCCACATCAAAATTTTTTCCCCTTGTGTCAAAAAAAGGGGAAATTTCAGCTTGCTTTTTTTTGTTAAAAATATGAAGATTTTATACTTCCCAAATTCTAAAAAAAGTGATAGAAAGTGATTGTAACCCCTGGTTAATAACATGCCCGTAGAAAAACCAAAATTTTCGGGGATTTTGGGAGGGCTCCCAAACCCCACCGTAAATGCAAGTAGGAACCTCGTTTCTGGGTGGAAAAACCTTCTTCCCTTTATTACGGCAATCCTACGCCAGGTAAGTAAGGGTTTAAATTTATTTTGGTAAACTATTTTTCCGTCAACTTTTTTAAAAACAATTTCTTTAAAATCAAATTTGTTTTTAATATTTTGGGCACCCTTTTTTGAAATTTCTAGCTACAATTTAATGGTGGCTAAACTCCAGCTTGGTTTTAGGAATACCCTACCTTTGAGGGGAGGACGACCCCCAAAATTTTAAAATAAAATCGGGCCGAAAATTTTTCTCCAAGGGACCCCCTTTAAAACCATAAGTAACTGAGGGAGTCCTGCCGCTTGGGCTGGGGTTTAAAACCCCCCAAAACCCCGAGTCGCAGTCCGGGCCTTCTTTAAGGATGGAAAGATTGAATTTACTGGATAGTATCCAAAAGGGGGAGGAAAGTGTCTTAAAAAAAAAAAAAAAAAAAAACACAACAAATCTATAACCAAAAATTTTTTGTAAAATACAAAACCCCCAAAAAAAAATAAAAAATAAAAAAATAAAAAACCCTTTGTAAGTGTTACGGGTAGGCTTATCTAAGTAAAGTGATGTCTTTAAAATTTCAGAGGGGGACCCAAACATTTAAAATTAAAATTTAAAAAATTTTTGGGGGGTAGCATTTTTTTTGGATGGGTACCCCGTAATGAGCGGGTTTTGGTTGGGGGGTCATTTCACTTTAAAAAAACCCCCCTGCGGGGATACCATCCTAATCGGGCCCGTCCCAAAGGGGGAAATTTGGGGAAATTTCCCCTTTAGTTTTGGCCTTTTACTTACTTGTTTGGGAGTGGGTGAAATTTAAAAACCACCGTGAAAAAAATAGTTTTGATCAAAAACAAACACAATACAAAATCTGCGAGAAGATCATGGTAAGGTACAAATCAGGAAAATGATCTAAATAAAAAATTTATCAAAATTTTTTAAAAAGGAGTAAATTTTGTCCAAAAATAAGAAAAAAAACAAAGAAAATTGATCAAAAAATAGGGTTTGGTTTTCCCCAAGGTTTGGGTAGGCATGAGGGCTCAAAAGGGGAAGAGCGTAACGAAGTTAAAAATGGAAGTATCTAAATATAGCTAGTGTGTTAAGTACGCATGACTTTAGGATGCCTGGTGTGTTTGATACGAAGGTATCCATACGAAGTTAACCGGAAGTAGATGGGAGGGGGGTAGTTGTCGATGGTAGTTGAAGGACCCTAAAGTTAACAGTGTATTAAATAAGTAAATAATAGCTGCTCCTTAATTTTTAAATAAAACGTGTATTGTGGGTTGCCTAGCGTAAGAAAGTAATTAAAATCACAGACTTCAGGATATCCAATGACAGCCGGTTGAAATTAACCGTGATTAGATATTTTTACCGGAAGTATATGGGAGGGCATAGGTATGGTAACAATGTATGTTAAAGGAAGCTGTAGATGAGTAGGAGTACCCGAAGGTAAGAGCGCATGTTAACAGTTAGGTTAAACATGTATTTATTAAAAATTCAGAAACAATTATACAAAAATTAATTTAAATAGGTAGGCTAACATTGCACGTGAGAATGATTACTTGTAATGTAGGGAGGGAGGGAGGCAACCAATCAGAGCCTGGCATTTGGGTGCGCATACGTGCCAGACCAGTAGCCGACGGGTGCATCGTAGGATAAGAACGTACGAAGGTAGCCGACAGTCGCCGGAAGTACCCGAAAGTTATGAGTGCATTTTATATAGTATAACAAGGGAAAGGATAGGTTTCAGAGTGTATTTTATATAGTATAAACAAGGGAAAGGTTAGGTTAGGAGTGTATTTTATATAGTATAACGAGGGAATTTGAAAGAATTTTGGGAATTCGGAGGGAAATTTAGAGAGAGAAAATTCACACTGGGTTGGTAGCACTGCTTCCGGATGCCATCTTGGATTCGCTTCCGGTTTGCCATCTTGGATCCGGACACGAGACCCGAAGGTGGCCGCCATCTTGAATCCGAGAGCAGAAGATGCCCGAGAGTGGGTCTAGAACTGCCAGTATTTCACTACTCTCCTTATATGAAATATATGTAAGAGTGCTCATAGTTTGATGTTAATCATAGTTCTTAATATGAGCAAAGCCTCTTGTCATGCTCATAGTAATACTGTTGGTCCACAGACCTCTGAAAATTGTTTTTTTTTACGCTTCTTGTAGTGCTATATATATGAGCACAGCCCTTTTTATGCTTACAGTGTTATATGCTGATGTTCCTCATGATATTAACCATGAGCACAGCCTTAATGGAATAATAGTACTGATGTTAATCATTAAAATGAACATGAGCACAGCCCCCCGGATGTGTTAATGATGCTGGAATTG
>JAQJVL010000466.1:452421-588680 GCA_035578905.1 Stictocephala bisonia | reverse complement strand
ATGCAAACTAGACCAAAATTAGTTGTTAAGCTGAAAAACAAGCTGTAATAAAGCTATATTATACAATGTGCAACGCCAGCACAATAAACCTTTAAGCCATGCGACAGTAGCACTATGCAACTAGACAATAAGTAGTGTTAAAGCTTAATAAAGCTACATTAGACAATTTGCAACGCCAGCACAATAAACCTTTAAGCCACGCTACAGTACTTCTATGCAACTAGATCATAAGTAGCGTTAATGCATAAGCGGTAATAAAGCTATATTAAACAATGTACAACGCCAGCACAATAAATCTCTAATCCATGCAACAGTACCTCTCCATAAGTAGCGTTAAAGACTAAACATTTATTTTCTACAATGACGCAAACTACAAAGCCACAAGCACATACAAGACGTCATAACTACAAATAACTCCTATTGATACAAGCAAACACTAAATACAAAAAAAATAAACCAACCGTAAATAAAAACCTTTCCAAACAACAAAGCAAGCAAACTTAATACTATACATAGAAGAAGAACACATAACACCATAATGTATTCCACAAGACACAAAAAAATGCCAACAACATCCCAAAAAACAACATACTTTGACACAAAAAAACACAAAGTAAAGAGAAAAGCACAGGTTCTACCTGTGGTAAAAGCGATCCAACACATACCATTTCAGCAGAGTGCAGATCGGCGACTGGAGAACAGACTATCAGAAGCTCCCCTACTTATAGTACCACCCTTCCTGGGCCCAGGTTGCTGCAAGGTCTGCCCTTTCCTTCCGTAATATTCTGTTTCTGCTGAAAATTTTATAAGTCCCAAGAACAGGCAACACCCATTACCCCACTCCCTTTTGAATCATATAAAAGTGGGACCACAGAGCTGTCACAGACACACACTTGGAAGTCTCCAGCAATATGGATAACTACCTACGTTGTGAGACTTGCCGTGAGGCCTTCTTCGTCACAGAGGAGGCCAGATCCCGGCACGCACTTGTCTGCATGGCTGTCCAGCTCATCTCAAGTGCCAGCCGATTTGGTCAACCATCTGCCAGACCTGATCCGGCCGTAGCGAGTACTTCCACAGGACATCATCAGCACTATCTTCTTTGCGAGACATGTCGAGAAGCACACTTTCTCACAGAGGAGGCCAGATCCCGGCACACACTTGTATGCATGGCAGTCCAGCTTATCTCAAGCGCCAGCCGGCTTGGTCAGCAACACGTTGACCAACCATCAGCGGCGGCCGCCAGCCGGCTTAGTCACCAACACGTTGACCGACCATCAGCAGCGGCAAGCAAAAGATCTGCATCGCCATTGACTAGACAACCCAAAAAGCCGGAAGCTTCTGCCAAGACTATTGCCGAAGCTGTGGCGGGTACGTCATCAAACCAACCACCGACTCTTCACTACAGTACCAAAAGGTTTTTATCCAGTGCAAGGGACTTCACCATTAGTAACACTGGCAGCCACTACAAGGACTTGGCGTCCTTCCTAAATGCTGCCACGCCATTACTGATGGAAATATTAACAAACAAGAGCTCCTCGCATGATACATCCCTAAAGTACAACATAGTCACCGAATGCCTCTACGACCACCCTGAAGACTACCGCAACCTGTTCAACTTTAAGACAGCCACCAAGACAATCCACTCCATTGAAGGCTTGGAAGAGACGCTGCAAGGTGACATCCAGTAGCTACTTCAAGAGTCCACAGAGGCGGAGTTGAAGGGCAGCGGATGGACCCTTGCAGTGCCTACATCCATTACATTACGTGTAAGTAGATTTAGCCATGTAAATCTCCTGGCAATAATAACGGTATTGAACTGCCAAAAAAACTAAAAGCTAGAAAAGCGACTATTAACGTTCAAAATACAGACAAAAAATGTTTCATTTATTGTTTATTAGCTAAATCCCTTCCACAAAACATAGACTATGACCGTGAAAAACTGGACGAAAACTCATTTACCGACATAGAAAACAAGTACAACTTTGACGGTATAAACTTTCCTACTATGCCATCACAGATAGGACTCTTTGAAAGACGTAACCCTGGCTGCAGTATAAACGTGTTTGAAGTGGGTACAAAATATCAGATTGCGCCATATCGAATAGCAGATAAGGAACTAGATGACCATAACGACCTGTTGTGCGTAAAAAATAACAAGATATCCCATTATGTGCTCATCACGGACTTTGCCAAACTCATTAAACCCCAAATAGCCAAATGGACAAACAATATAGTTGTTTGCAAACGCTGTTTCACCTATCGGGAAAAAACGAAAGTGTAAGCCTGACTATAAAACATGGTTGTCCGAACACACGTCATTTTGTGGACAACACAAACCTTGCAATGTTTTACTTCCACAAGAAAACGACAATCAACTTACTTTCACTAACTATGAGACTCAAATTCCTGTCCCCATTATTGTAAGCGCCGACTTTGAGGCCACTTTACAATCTACAGCCAGCACAGATAATGCATACCAGGTACACGAACCAAACAGTTTTTGTACACTAGTCAATTCGACACTGCCCGAGGCCATATTAAATGAGGTTGGTATATCAACGTCACCTCATTTAATACGCTCAGATAATGCGGGTCAAGACTTTCTTTTGCACATGCAAGACTTGGCGCAGCGTGTCAAACTTTTGTACACCCGTAACCTTCCAGTCACAATGACTAAGGATGAGACCGAACGTCACACGCTTACAACTAGCTGTGACCTTTGTGATCGCTAATTTAATGAGACATCTGAAGAGTACGGTAGAAAAGCACTGGACCATTGTCACATCACCGGCACATACAGACACACTTTATGCAATCGGTGTAATTTACGCTGTCAAGTGCCAAATTTCATACCGGTCTACTTTCACAATTTCAGCAATTATGACCAGGCGTTTATAATTAAAAACTTAAATGTCCTAAAACATGGTGAGGTGAAAGTGCTTCCCTCGAATAGTGAAAAATACTTTTCAATCTCTGTTCGACTAGGTCGCATCTGGATACGGTTTTTAGACAGTTACCGCTTAATGGCAGAAAGCCTGGCGACCTTGGCTAATGGACTGACTGTGGAACTAGTTTTATGTTGCATTGCGTAGAGTTAAATATAATTTTATGTTATCTATCTCAAATTGTATTTATTGTTTGAGGTTAAGTGGTAGAGAGGACTATAATAGTCCTAACTTTGCCTCTAAATAAAGCCATTTTTCATTTCGTTTCATTTATATATCCAAGAGAGACTCGATCCTTGGCCATCTTCCAGATTAGGTTCCATCCCACATCGTACGTCTACAACAGTAGAGTGTCCAGACTAATGAGGGTTGGTTGGGAGATTGCCAATAGTGTTGATTTCTTCGGCACATCTGAAGAAACTTAAAGTTACCGTACACCCACACCCCCCCATACACGTACAATGGTGTTACCCACCCGCCTACCAATACACGTAAGGTTGTATTACCCACCCGCCCACCCATACACGTAAGGTGGTATTACCCACCCGCCCACCCATACACATACGTTGGTATTACCCACCCATACACGTACAGTGGTATTACCCACCCCCACCCATACACATCAGGTGGTATTACCCACCCGCCCATCCATACACGTACGGTGGTATTACCTACCCGCCCACCCATACACGTACGGTGGTATTACCCACTCGCCCACCCAAACACGTACGGTGGTATTACCCACCCGCTCACCCATACACGTACTGTGGTACGTAAGTATGTGTGTGTGTTTAAAAAAGCTCAAAACTGGTTCCAGCCGAACAAAAACACTTAATTAAACAAAAAGGTTCGTACCCATACGACTATGTGACATCTTCCGCGGTTTTTGACGAACCTCAACTCCCTGCCCGTAAAGCGTTCTACAACAGATTAAATGATGAGCACATAAGTGAATTAGACTATAAAATGGCGTTATCGGTTTGGAACGGCCTTCAAATGAAAACATTTGGTGACTATCATGATTTTTATTTGAAACTCGATGTATGCCTATTAATGGACGCATTAGTTTCTTTCCGTAACGCCTGTCTACAGTCTTATAAAATAGACTGCTGTCACCACTACACATCTCCGGGTCTAGCGTTCAGTACTATGTTACGCATGACAAAAATGTCACTAGAACTTATCACAGACTCCGATCAAATGCTCATGATTGAGACTGCCATTAGAGGTGGATTAGTTCAGTGTAACTTACGCTACGCTAAAGCAAACAATACGTTGTTAAAACATGACTACAGACCCGATGTACAGTCCAGCCACCGACTTTACCTGGATTGTGTAAACTAATACGGTCGTATAATGACGTCATTACTTCCGTTTGGTGACTTTAAATGGATGGAGTCAATGCCCGACTGGTCGTCCTTGCCAACTGACTCACTATACGGTTTCATTTTGGATTGTGACGTTGAAGTTCCGGCATCGGTGCACGACAAATTACAAGATCTGCCTTTAATGCCTGAACTCATGATACCTCCTGGTGGCAAAAGTAAAAAGCTCCTAGCCACTCTTTTTGACAAGAAGCGGTACGTTGCACACTATACAGTGTTTCAACAGGCCGTAAAACTTGGTCTAAAGGTGACTAAAGTACATCGAGCACTTCGCTTTTCACAGTCACCATGGATGAAAAAGTTTATAGAGTACAATGCTATGCAAAGAGCTAATGCGAGTACTGTGTTTGCAATAAGGTTTTACAAGCTAATGAACAATGCATGCTATGGAAAAACCATGGAAAATGTTTGCAATAGAGTAGACATTCACCTTGTAACCACTCACAGGCAGTTTCAAAAGCTTGTTCGTCAAACCAACTTTGTTGAACATAGAATAATATCGGAAAATGTTGTGGCCGTACAAATGAGAAGGATAAATGTCAAACTTGACAAACCGATTTACATGGGTTTGACGGTCCTTGATAAATCCAAGGTGCACATGAACAACTTTCATTACATGGTGTGTGTACCCGCCCGCCCATACACATACAGTGGCATTGACAAACCCGCCCGCCCATACACATACAGAAAAGCGGCGCCCATACACATACACATATAACCTATGTGTATGGGTGGGCAGGTGGGTCAATACCACCGTACATGTGCGGGTGGGTCAGTACCACTGTATGTGTAGGGGTGGGCGGGTGGGTCAGTACCACTGTACATGTAGGGGTGGGCGGGTGGGTCAATACCAATGTACGTGTAGGGTTGGGCGGGTGGGTCAACACCACTGTACATGTAGTGTACACAGATGTACACTAATCTCGAGGAAATGAAAAAATTCCTTTGCTTACTTATGTGGATGGGCTTAGCTTCTTTACCTAAAATAACTGACTACTGGTCTAATAAACATCTTTGTAAAAATTCAGTCGCCAGGAATGTCATGATCAGGAATAGATTCCAATTAATGCTGAGGTTTTGGCACTTCGTCCCAAAATACTAATACCCAAAAATATGGGTCAGTACTCAAAGGTACTGACCCATACAGGTCAGTATCACAGAGCCTGTATGGGTGGGTCAGTATCACAGAGCCTGTATGGGTGGGCAGGTGGGTCAGTATCACAGAGCCTGTATGGGTGGGCCAGTATCACAGAGCCTGTATGGGTGGGCCAGTACCATTGAGTTTGTATGGTTGGGCGAGTGGGTCAGTATCACAGAGCCTGTGTGGGTGGGCGGGTGGGCCAGTACCTTTGAGTTTGTATGGTTGGGCGAGGGGTGTAAAATGCAAGAGCATTTTAAAGCCCCTGACAGTAAGTTGGAGCTGGCTTACATGGATACCAATGGACTCATTTATTACATCACAACAAAACGTGACATTTATGCACTACTCAAGGAACCCACCTTAGCTCAGTATCTTGACAGATCAGTGTATGCTGATGGTCACCCTTTAAGGGACGATACAAACAAAGGGAAGCTTGGTACGTTCAAAGATGAGTGTGGCGGCCGCATTATTTATGAATTTGTGGGTCTCAGACCAAAAATGTATGCATATCGCTTTGGCTCGTCAGATGAAACAGGGAAAATGAGGGCTAAAGGCATAAAAGGCAGCTATGTGGACAGAAACATTCGTTTTTGCCACTATAAAGACATACTATTTTCTCACAAAGCTAGTGAAAAAGACCACTTTAACGTTATACGCAGCAAATCAGCACGCATAGTATCTACTACCGTGGTGAAAAAGTCTTTGTCTTAAGAAGACGACAAACGACACATTTTGAAATGTGGAATACGTACGCTACCTTATAGACATTACAAAATTGGTGGGGGGAACATCACTGTTGAAGAAGACAATCATGATTAGACAACCACAATCACTATTTGACTTGGCACTAACAGAGACATGTAACGCTTTTGACACGTCACTTGACGTGCCAAACACATTTAAAGACTTGCCATTTTCTATACAACAACCTCTCAGGCAAAGGTTAAAAAGAAAATGGATGAAAGAGACTGTACTGCCTGACGACCCATATACATACGAGTACCGTTACCGAACTGAGTCTACTTGACAAAGACGACTTTGTAATGATTACAAACCACCCACTCAACATTCATCCAGACTATTGGCCAAGCCCCTATAGAGAACACTCAGCACACATTTACTTTGACTACTATCAGTTTAGAATTGGCAACTGCAATCCACTGTTATTGTGTCGCAGTTGCTTTTTAGACTGTTGCTCCCCAAGTAACGAAAGTTGGCTCGACATAGACTATGAAGCCTATTGGACAAGTAAAAACTGGAGTTTTCACAATGTTAATAGACATCACGTTACTAATAATGCCAGGAGGTTGATACGATGGACCTTACGATCAAAAAAAGGCTGGTGCAATTGGTGCGTGTTGACTCCATTATTTAAAATTTACGATTATGACAAATGTTGCACTAACACACACATGCATGACATGGACGACACAGACGAAGATAATGACTATGGAAGTGATACCAATTACTATGACAGCAGAGAGATTTTTGACGCATACGTACACTAAAACTGTCAACACACACCAGTAAATTTGTTTAAAATTATTAGTTCTAATCGTATTACGTTAACACAATGGCTTAACTACCACACTAGCCTTTAACTTTAAATATGTAAAAGTCTAGCAATTGGGGCATGAACGTCTTATGTATATAGCATTTAATCCACATACTTTATTTCTACCTTTGTTCTTGATGTGTCTGTAAAATAACTGTTGTATATATGTTATGATAAGTACTTGCCTATATGTTTATGTAATTTGTCTAGTTAGTGCATTCCTTTTCTTTCTTGTCAGTAGTTCATTATATATCAAAGTTCATTCATTTACCGTACTAATTTCACACTTCCAAAATGTGAGTTACTCTAGATCATAATCACTCTCATATAACAAATATGTTAAGTTATAATTCAATGTTAAAAGTTCAGTCTGTATTGTACATGTTTTCTTTTTTGCTAAAATATAACAAAATCTTTTAATAAATCTACTCTATGTTTATTTCCACTGCCCGAAAGCCTCCCATAGGTTAATGGAAATAGAAGAAAAAAACACATTAAAGGTTAACATATATTTTTATTATAAAACACTACAAGTAGCACCAATGCTTACATTATACGATAGAGATGTATACATCTTTATTGCATCACTTGGTACAATACTTTAAATTATTAAGCACAATATTAATTAAATTGGATACACAGTAGCGCCGGATCTCAGAGTCAACCCACAGTGACATTGGAGTAGATGGTGACCAGTAGTTGTCATCGTAGTCGAATTCCTTTGTTGAAGCCACCCTCAGACGTGTCTCATCAAGATCGTGTAAAAATGTAGGCAGGTCATTGGTTACTTGCTGTATTACCTCTGAACTGAGAGTACCACTACTTCTGCTGTGTAGCAGTAGTGGTTTGTACCTGCGGGTGAAGTAACATCCGTAGCGATGTACTAAGCGTTGAACTGTAGGCACCCACTCTGCGCAAACAGTGTGGTAAGTTTCAATGCAGGGAAACAGACGTTTGAGAGCCGACCGTCCAGCGGAGGTAAATGGAATCTGTTGTGGAGTAGGTGACATCAAAGGCGTTGGAGGCTCAGTGATGGTTTGTCTAAAGTTGCGAACCACCAAACTCGTGTCCGTTGCGGCCAGCTCCAGACATATGCCGTTTAAATTGAGTGGATAAAAGCGTACACCTTCGTCAAAGAAGCGGTCCACTGCGTTCAGTACAGCACTACCACGTAGTCCAATCAGGTCTTCAAAGGTCAGGTTGGCGTGCTGTTGCCCATTTACAAGGTAGATTGATGGATTGTAGTCTCCAGCACTCTCAAGACCGACCACTGCGAAAGCTTCTACGGCCACCTTGAAGGCTTGACGTAAAAGTAGACGTGGTTCCCATGGTTTTAAAGAAGACGGCGGTGGTGGCGGAGTTTGATGCTTGTAGGTGTAGTAGTTTACTTGAGGAGGCAGTGGTGGTGCAGGTTGAGCATTGTCATCAGTAAGCGTTGCTAATAACATTTCCACATCCATAACTGATGATGATGGTAGTTCAAATGCCTTACTTTTGCGAAATTGTTTCACTACTTTGTTCAAATCTTTGCGTGCTGCAGGCAGTGTGCGTGGTGTTGGATCCATGACTGACGCTAGACCATATCCCCCATCCCCCACCTCACATCAAGGCCAAGGTGCTCTAACCAGTTCCAGCAGGTACACCGTCAAGGCTAACCACGCCCTAGATGACCAGACAGCCTTGAGCTGCTGCAGACAACTTCCAGCAGGTAGACCGTCAAGGCCAACCACGCCCTAGATGACCTTTAGTCACCAGACAGCCTTGGTATGAGCTGCTGCAAATATTCCTCTAAATCTATTTCTTGCACTAAACGTTTTACAAGCTCACGTAAACGTACTTCTAACCAAAGTAACTGATCAGCCAAATCTGTTTTGCTAACATAAAATTGTTCTACATAACCTGTACTTAACAATCTATCACCATCTTCGGCCCGTAACTCCTCCTCCTCCTTTGGCCACTTTGTTCTAAGCGGGTGGCCAAATTTGTCTATTAATGCTCGCATGAAAGTGACAATGGTCAGTGAGAGACAGTTATTTTATAGTTTGATCTTGTTTGAGAATCTCTTCTTCAAGCACTCTTCTTAAATTCAATTTTAAATTCTCGTTTCCAATCGCGTCTGTAATAGTCTTGACAAGTGTACGTAAACGCTGTTCTAATTGTACAAGTTTATCTGATAGTTCACTATGACTTACTTACAGTTTTTTCAAGTAACCTCTGTCCACAGTCTGGGTACTGACTGTACGTAGTCCACTTGGCTCCTCCTCCTCCTCCTCCTCCTCGTAAATAATGGACATTGAATGTTCAAACTTGTCGATCAGATAATGATGTTTCATTGCAAGATATAGACTGAACATATTACTAGCCTACGTTGCATTATATCCAACTGCGGCTGTTCATACCAAGCCACTTAACGTACATTTTTTTCTTTTCTTCTGAGAATTTTTTCCACTAAATATGTATCTGGATAGTTTGTTTTCTGCAACTCTGCCTCGTAAAAAGCTCCTTTAATATCATCACCTTTTAAGTCGCGCAAATAGTAGACTGGAGGTTTAGAAGGTTTCACTCTATAAATGGTAAAGAGTTCTGTACTCCAAGATGGAGTGTATCCCTTATTAAACAGTGTCTTGTACTTTGATACTCTTACAATATCATTGATTTTAAACTTCATTAGTTGGGGAGCAGATCGAGGGTTTAGTTTATTTTTCAAGAGTTTTTCATGTTTTACTGTCACGTCTTTAGGTCACATTCCAGTAGACCTGTGAACCCTCACGTTGTACAGTTTTAAGAGTTGTGGCAATAGTGCTAGCCACTTGTAATTTCCCTGTAGGCTAAACTCCTTCCAAAGCCATGACTTTAAGGTTCTGTTAAAACGTTCCACTACAAATGCCTTCAAGTGTGTAAACGTGCTATATAGGTTTATACTATGATCATTCATCAAGTTGCGAAACTCTTTGTTGTAAAACTCTGTACCATTGTCACATTGTAAATTGGCTGGCACCCGAGGATGACTTTTTTTCAAAACTGTACGCATGGCGGCTGTTAAGCTGCTTCCTTTTTTGTCACGGACCGATACTGCCCAAACATACTTAGACAATACATCAATCACGGTCAATATGTACGTGTTACCTTTGTTAAAGTACGCATAAAGATCCATTTGACATAAGTCCGCCTGCACAAATCATCAATACCCTTGTAGTAAACTTTGTGTCTGGTAAAATGTTTTCTGGCCGGCTTGTGCAACTCGTTGATAATGCCTCTTCAAGCAACTTCCATTTTCTGACACTTTAAGTTATTCAATTATTCTATTTAAACGCAATGAGTTTACTATATGTTCAATTTCCTCGTTATGAGCGGTGTGGCCGGCTTTTTGTGACATTATAAGTAGTCTAAGTCTGTTTACTAGTTTGTTAACATTAAACTGTGCAATACCTTTACCAAGTGAACCTTTTGCTACCGCTTCCCCCTCCTCCTCCTCCTCCAGTACTTTTTCCTCTGTCTTTTGACGCGTAGGAAATAGGACATAGATTACAGACAGGTACTTTTTACCTTTTTTGCGGTTTACTGGCTTTTCGGCAGAATACATTTGCCGATGCGCATTTGTTAGCATTAGGATTTCTTTGTATGCATTCAAATCGTCTACGTCAAGTAGATCCTTGTTTGGCTTTTGTTTAAACAACAGTTCCAACAAGCCGATTGTAGCTTTGTACTTGCGGTTTCGCACAATGACTTGTAACTTTTCAAAAGCAATCATGGAATTGTCAATTACAGTTCTTCCCCTACCATCTGCTCTTACACCGTACGCACTATCGAGCTGGATACGTTCTTTTGGATCAGATAATTTGTTTAAGTATGCCCGTACAATAGGTATTACACCCTCATCCGTCTGAGTCGATGTATCCATAGTTTTGTTTAAGTCTTCGTTTTCTCCATCTGCTTCTTCTTCCTCTTCTTCTTCTTTACCAATCTCTTTCTTTGCTTCCTTTTTTATCTCCTTTTTTACACTAAACGGTGTTGGTGGTGTTGGGACGTTTTGTAATGCTTCCTGTACTGTTTTCTGTAGCGGCAGTACAATCGGTTTGGCCTTTTCTTTAAAATACCGTGTCATATCGTCGGTACTGCGCATCAGATCTTTATATTTCTTTCGTACCACACTAGTCATTTTGATAAGTTCCTCCTTTACTTTTTGCTCTCGATTAAGTTCTTCGACACGTCTGTTCATTGTGCTAAAATGAGCCAAGCACGCGCTCTTAAGTCCTTTATATATCGCTAATGAACGTGTCTAAACCGCATCTGTAGCGACCATTATTCTTTTCACAGTCCTTGTTGATGGTGACAAATCCGTAGGGTGATTTGTGTTCCCAGCACTCTTTGCATAGTTCTTTAAACTGATCAAAGGTCATGTCACCATTTACATGGTCGCTGTACACATGTTTCAAGTTCAGTTCATCCTGTTTGAACAGCATAATAAGGTTTACATTGTCTCGCAATAAGTGTTTGGGTAGGCGTGCGTACGTTTGAGTAAGGTAAAAAGAGTCCGTGTTCATATGTCGACCCAAGCTTAAGAAGCGTTTCATTTTCTCTTGACTTCCATCGCCAGCTACATCATCAAATATTATTACAGAATCTGGGCGCGAAGTGTCAAGCACATCTTTACTATCGCTGTATGTAAACTAACCAATATCCGGTATTAGTTTGAACATTTGTGCCAACAGTTGATATTTCGGCTGTTGTAATGATTTACTATACACGTACAGGTTGGCAAACTTAAGGCCCAAGGGTCGACAACCAGTCTGTACATTATATTAGTCTTGCCGCAGTTAGATGGACCACATATGACGCAACGAATGCTTGCTGGCAACAGTGGTCCATGTTTGGACGACAAGGTGGATTGCTTCTTTTTTAGTAAAGCGTTCAGCACATCGGTGTTTATGGCGAATATAGTACTTTGCTTTTTAAATTTCATCATTACACTAATTTGCAAAGACTGATGCAACTCCTATATAAAGAGCTAGTCTTGTAGAAGTTGTTTCATTATGAGAAAACCGCGCTACGGAGGCAGAGGGCTAATTAATAGCGTAATCAACGGGCTTCCTTTTGAACTGCATTTGGGTGGTTATAACTTTTGTGGTCCAGGAACTAGGCTCTAGGAGCGTTTAGCAAGAGCTGACCGTGGTATTAATCCACTAGACGAGGCGTGCAAAGAACACGACATCGCTTACAGCCCACACAAGGACTTAGAGTCACGACACAAGGTGGATCGCGTATTGGCAGATAAGGCTTGGAGGCGTTACAAGACGGGGGACGTACCGTTTGGGGAAAAGGCAGCAGCTTGGTTTGTAACAAACGCAATGAAGGCGAAAACAGCGATGGGTAGTGGTATAAAGAGAAGGAGAAGGACACAGAAGGGATTGACTTTTGGAAAGATAGTCAGCCATGCCAGGGTGGCCATACGTGGTTCTGGAATTGGGAGAAAGGACAACAGCAGTAAGACGTTAAAACCTACAGCGCAGATAGCCTTGCACGCTATTGTGCGGCTGAATAAGAAACATAGTGGTGGCAACAGCTTTAGGAGAATGAAAAAAGAACGTGTCTTGGCGTTGCCACAAAGTGGAGGGGTTCTACCGGTACTGCCGATATTTGCTGGCCTTAGTGCTATTGGCAGTTTGGCAGGGGGTGCGGCCGGTGTGGCCAAGACCATTGCTGAAATTAAAGATGCTTCAAAAAGGCTGGCAGAGCATCAACGCCACATTGAGACTATGGAAGGGATTGCTTTACGACGTGGTAAAGGACTCTACTTACAACCATACCGAAAGGGTCTTGGTCTCTACATGACACCCTACTCAGCGGTGCGAAAAAAATCTTAAAGTTGTTGCCCAACCGTGAGTTGTACGACAAAGATTTGACGTTCTACGCTCAGCTCTTTGCAATTCCTAATTTTAGAGGAGTTTTTATGCGGGATACTTAGCCATTACGACCTTGGAAAAATGAGTCTAGCATTGTGAATCTCGACAGCAGCAGTGGTGCTGGCACCCACTGGGTCTGTTTCAAGAAAAAGGGCAATCGAGTTGATTACTTTGATAGTTATGGAGATCTACAACCTCCAGTAGAAGTGCAACGCTACCTAAAGGGCAACTTCATATCTTACAATCGTACTGACTACCAGTCTGTACACACAGAGAGCATGATTTGTGGACACCTATGTTTAGCATTTTTACTGACCTAATAAATTGCTTATTAACCTATGTTTGCGAGTGTTTTACCCAGTCATGTCTCTGACGCTTACTTTCAGCGGAACAAAATCGGAGCTTGGGTCGGAATTTTTTCCACCCATACATTTGACTGGTGACGATGGCGTTTGGGAAGTGGGTCTACTTAGTCTTGAGAATTACAACTCGATACCTAATGTGGACAGTACAAACAATCTACTTCACTATGGTGCCGATGGGGGGGTACTTTCTATACCAGAGGGTACGTATAGTGTTGATCAGATTTCTGCCTATATACAGGCTGAACTAGATAAGTTATCCAACTAACCTGTCGTACGAATAACCGTGAGCAACAGCACTCTCCAAGCGAGCATCAAGTCCTCGGTTTCAGTGGACTTTACAAAGGAGAACTCAATTTGTGGGTTGCTGGGGTTTAAGAAGGAGGTTATTAAACCCGGTCAGGTAGCTAAAAGTGGAATGGTGGACATCTTTCGGATCAACACGATTCGTGTTGAATGTAATATTGCTACCGGTTCTTATGTTAATGGAATGCCGGCCCATGATATTTATCAATTCTTTCCCACCGTGCCGGCCGGCTATAAATTGGTAGACACCCCGAGTCCAGTCATTTATGTACCTGTCACCGTGCATAATATTGACAACGTCACCCTACGGATTACCGATCAAGACGGTAAATTGGTGAATTTTCGTGGAGAACGTATTACGATACGGCTGCATTTAAGGAAGCAGTAATGGGTTTCATTTATTGGAGTAGGAAGCCAACCTATTTAATGGCGGCGCGCAGATATAAGTTTACTAGTGACAATTGATCTGTCAAACGATTAACACGTACAAATCGGAGATTCTTGCAATCCCTAGGATATACTACCATTACATAATGAACGGTGTGTTGGACATTATGCAGTGTGCCGTTTGATGATACGGTCACGCATATGGAGTAGCATACTCATCTTCCCTATGCTTCAATGACTTTGAACAATAATGATGAAATACGTATACCAATACAGCAACAGGATTTGTGTGTAATACCATCTCTCTCTTATCTATATGTTGAGGGTAAGCTCCTTTTAAGCGATGGCAACGCTACTGCCACAACAAAGTTTGTCAATAACGCAATAGATTTTCTCTTTGACGAGATGCGGTATGAATTGAACGGTGTAGAGATTGACAGGGTGAAGAATCCTGGTATTACTACTACACTAAAGGGATATGTGTCGCTGAGTGAATTGGAACTGAAGAGTACCGGCTGTTGGGCCTCTACGTCTGCTAATCTGTTGTACAGACTTGATGAAGATAATGATGACAAGAAGGGGAACTTTAGCTTTTGTATACCTCTTAACCAACTTTTTGTATTTTGCCAAGGATTACGAGAAGATTATGGTAAATGCACGCCATGAGCTGGTATTAATTAGGTCTTATGGTGACAAGAATGCTGTTATGTGGGATAAGGACACACCAACTGCCACTGTAGAATATATTAAGGTTAAGTTGGATAAGTTAAACTGGCGAATGCCTTACGTATCTTTAAGCGATAAGCAGCGTGTACAGCTGCTAAAGTATTTGAGTCGAGGTACTAGCATACCTGTGGAGTACAGGTCATGGGAATTGTACGAGTATCCAGCGCTGCCAAATACTTCATGGCAAACTTGGGCTGTTAAGACTGCTTCTCAACTGGAAAAACCAAGGTATGTGATCGTGGCTTTTAAAAACAAGCCGAAGAAACGAAATGGAAAAGAATGCTGCTCACTTTGATCATTGTGATTTGACCAATTTAAATTACATCTTAACTCAATCTCGTATCCGTATGATGATTTAAAACTAGATTTTGGAAACAATCATTACGCAGTTTTGTACGACATGACATACTCGTTTCCAAGAGAGTTATTATGGAACAATTACGCGCCCACTGTTGAGCAAAGAACTGTTTAAAAGAATCGCGCCTATTGTAGTGATCGATTGCTCTAAACAAAACGAGACCTTGAAATCCACACCAGTTGATATACGCATTGATTTTGAGGCAGCGAACCAGTTTTCTCAAAACACCTGTGCATACTGTCTAATTATTCACGATAAATCATTTACCTACGATCCCTCTACAAATCTTGTTCGCAAACTTGTTTAGGGCGTGGCTTAGCGCTATAAATTGGTGGGCTGAGGTTGCGCTACAGGCAGTGCAGCATCATGATCAAGAAGGCAGTCTTCGACTTTAGCGCTTTTGCCGCCAAGGACGGTATGTCTATAATCAAGGAGCTCTCCATTATGGACGTTGAAACCATGTGTGTTCAACACTGGATCTTTAGACCACCAAAAGAAAACACTCCTTCAGGCTGGAATGGCACTGTGCGCCGTAACCAATGGCTCATTAAGCACTATCACGGGCTGAATTTTGTGCTGGATTCACTGACTACAATATGCTGGGTGAAGGGCTGCAAAGCACTTGTGCTGACATAGAACTACTCTACACGTCGACTCTGGAAAAAGCAAAGGTATTGGGGCGACTGTTTGACAGCCAGCGCGTTGTGTTAAGTTTAGAAGAATTGGGATGTCCACGTTTGCCAGAGAAACTAATCCCAACTGAGGACAGTGAAGAAGAAGAAGAAGACCCTCTGTGTATTTCGCATGGCATCTACGCTTCTGGATTTAACTGCACACAGACCAATGTTAGCAAAATGACGTCTTCGAGTATGCAAAACTTGTCCAAGATCGACATGACTGAGGTGTCGGTGCGTGAAAAGACATTCACTGATTGGAAACATACAACACCCACTCCTCGACAGTTGGCCGAACATGGGTTTGTAAGGATTGCCGACACTGTGGACAGCACAAAGTGTGTTTACTGTGGAGTCATTTTATTTAGGTGGGAACTTTATGATGACATAGCTCATGATCATGAGTTCAACTCTCCATTCTGTAAGTACATTCAGTACAGGCGGCAGAAGTCGGAAAAGGAAGTGGAGGAAACCTTTTTAAAGCAACCCAAACAGGTCTGCGATATTGAACTTGTCAAATTATGCAGTGCTTGAAATTCTCCAATCCTCTAGTCACCGCAGTACATACTATATAGGAAGAAGAAGAAGACAGGACTTCCCCATGGATTTTTATTGCTGCCGACCGAATCAGGTTTAAAGCTCGCATTGCGAAACTGACGTCACTCCTATCAGCAGTCATCAAACGTAAATTTTCACATATAGCAAAATGTACAAAATCTAATCACAGCTCCTGTAGCTTTTCGAAAATAAATGCATAATACTATGGTAATTTTTTTTTTTTTTTTTGTCCTACTTGATCTTGTTTTATACGGTAGCAGCAGCGGCAGACAAGCACATAGCTAGACCTTGCACGTCTCGTCCACGACTTCACTGCCTTCCAGTCCACAGCCTAAGTCCAGGGCCGTACCTACTCGCTGGACGCAGTCACACAGCTGAATTTACAACACACGCCACAATATCTTGAGTACAGCTACTTGCTGGACTCGGCACATGGCCAAACCTTGTAAAAAACCAAAGGATCCTACTGAGTGTGCAAAACCGTTTATATAAAACACAAGGAAATATGCGACTGGTTGTCTGGAGGTCCACTTTCTCGGTTGGCCGGCAAGGCCGCCAAGGTAGCGGCCAAACAACCGTAAATAACCAAAGGACCCTTCTAAGTGAGCAAAACGGTTTATAAAAAACCCAAGGAAATATACCCTACTAATGCGGTTTACATGACTGCCTTACAATAAGTGTTAATCTACTGTAAAACCTAACAGTGGTTTTACATCTCATTGGTTAATTTTATTGCTATTCATTGAGATACAGGGCTTGATTTTATTTTTGTTTTGTTTCGTAGAAAACTTGATAAAATTTGTTTTCTTTTAATTTAGGTTTAGGTTGTGCGCATTAAGAATATTGTTTATATTAAAAAGGTAAATATATGATTTCGTTTCTATTTCAACCACTGTTTTACCAGAAACTTTTAAACTTCTATCCTCAGCATATAACCATATATTTCTTTCAAATGTATGAGACATAACCTGCGGAATATCATTCATGTAGCATATAAAGAGCAGTGGGCCTAAAATGGACCCCTGAGGGACTCCAAAATGGCAGGATTTCATTTTCGATTTAGTATTTCAGAGCCTCTCTGATTTGGCCGAAGAAATGTCTACATACTGGCGCCTGTTTGTAAGGTGAGATTGAAACCATGACCATACATGCCCCTTTATTCCTAAATCTCTCAATTTATTTAACATCGTTGCATTACAAACTGTGTCAAATGCCTTTGAGATGTCCATTGATTTGTCAATCACTTTATAGTGTTTATCTATGGAATAACGAATCTTCGTCAACGTGTACATTTCAATAACACATGTCTAGTTGGAGAAATCCAACCAAAGGAAAACCGGAAGGACTTCCGGGCTCCGTACTTGTACCTGTACTGTTTACTCTGAACATTAATGAATTGTCCAATAGTTACATACATATTTTCAGCATGCAACAAAAGTCAGGAAAGATACCGTCATGGCCGGCTGGTTTCCCTGCTAGTATAATGTAAATCACCTTGTCTATCTCTTCCTCCGTGAAATTTCTGGATATTTCCAGAGGTGCCAGCTGACTCTTATTTATTTCATTCAATTTGTAATACACACTGTTGTTAGAAGTTTGGCAGGTTCAAATTGATGACCTAACAATACGTTTAGCTGCAATTCGAATGGAGTACTTCTCTTTTATTTGTATATTTGCAACTACAGTTTTATTTAAATGACCACGCTTACCTATTACTATGGATAAAGTTTATATTTTCAACAGTTTCGACCCATTTTTCTCTTCTATGAGTGCTTATCAGCCTTAAAGAGAAAAGGTAAAGTTTTTACTGCTGTATGGAAAAGTGTTTCAGAAATCAAGGTGCTACTCGGTGCAAATGTCATCGGAGAACTTTATACAGGAAAGGTGGAAAATATCAGGAGAGGCCTCGTCGCGGTAGAGACTTACCTTGGCTGGACCGTAATGGGAAAACAGCAGTGCAAGGAATTAAAGCAACATAGTTCTGTTTTAAACTTGTTTATTTCAGGGAAAGTTGAAGTTCCAGATCTTTGGTATTTAGATACCTTAGGTATAACAGACCCAGCTGATGCAAAAAGTAGGTCACATATGGGGGCACAAACTTTAAGGCATTTCAAAGATAATGTCAACGTGGATGACAACGGCAGGTGTGCTTACCATAGATTGAAGGACTCCCGAAGTTACAATCTAACCGGGATCTTGCTGAGAAAAGGCTGCTGTCTGTTACCAGAAGGTTTCTTTGGTGGAGTGACTACGAAAAGAAGAGCGTGACTACTTTCAGGCATTGCAGAGTTGTATTTGGTGTCACATCAAGCCCTTTTCTATTAGTTGCTACAATTCCACATCACTTGGACAAGACACCTCTAGAGACGAAGGAGACGGCTGAACGACTCAGAACCTCATTTTATGTGGACAATTGTGTCACCTGTGTTGACTCGGTTGAATCATTGAATCGTTTTGTTAGAGATTCTTCAACCTCAATGAATTCAGGGCAATTTAAATTGAGAAGTTGGTGCAGTTATATACCAATCAGGGGGACCGACTTCGAAGACAACTATTCAGGGGAAACTACGTGTATGGGTGGGCGGGTGGTTCAGAGTCACTGTACGTGTATGGGTAGGCGGGTGGTTCAGTGTCACTGTTCGTGTATGGATGGGCGGGTGGGTCAGTGTTTCTGTACATGAATGGGTGAGCGGGTGGGTCAGTATCTCAAGGGGATTGCATTGTCTGCTATACGGAAAGGTGATCCAGGTATGTGAGGTTGCACTATAAGCCCGTGTGGCTTGTAGACCTCCGTCCTTTCCTGCTCTGTCCTAGCCAGTCCTAGGTTATACTAATTCTTGGCCTAGTGCCCTTAAACCTAACCTAAAATAGAATATATGGTAAAAAATTAATAGGCATATATTCTGCTTCTTACACAGATTTTTAACCTAAGTTCATAAACTAAAATGCTTTTGTGTTTACAAATACTTATAGGAATCAAGTATACTTCCTATAAGTATCCCATAACATCTCTTCTTGGCATGTTATGGGATACTCGAGAAGACATTTTATTTTGTGATATTAGATCACTGTCAACTGCAGAGGAACGAGTTACTAAGCGGAACGGTCTCTTTGTTGCACAGGGCCTATTTGATGTAGTGGGAATCACAAGCCCAGTATTTTTAATACCAAAAATTCTACTTCAAGAAACGTGGGCGAAAAGACTTACTTGGGATGAAGAACATCCAGATGAAATTGTGTGTAAGTTTTTGAAATTGTTGAAATATATTAAATGGGTGGAACATTGTCACATCCAGAGAACTCTCAGCTACTTTCCAGTGACTCTTAATGAAATCACCATTCATGTTTTGTAACGCTAGCAAATATGCATATGCTTCTTGCATATTTGTGTAAAGTAAATGTGGAGATAAAGTCGATGTGCAGCTGGTGAGTGGAAAAGTCTTGTATAGCTCCACTGAAGCAGATAACGATCCCAAGATTGGAGTTGCTGGCAGCGGTTATTGGGTCCTGGTTCTACGTGCAGGCGCAAAATATTTTGAACTTAATTTTCTAGGTGTTATTTTTGGACAGATTCGAGAACTGTTCTAACATGGTTCAGAGTTAAAGAGACCTGGAATACTTTCGCAGGCAACAGATGCAAGGAAATCTGCCAGGCTACAGACAAAGACGTTCTAGGAGACATGAACGCAGCTGACCTTCCGTTACGAGGTTGTGGGGCTAAATTGTTATATGAGAGTAGGTGGTGGGAAGGACCAGCATGGCTCAGTGAAGATAAAAGTAAATGGCCTGTGACTATTCCATATATTGAAGATAAGGAAGCTTATCTGGAAAATAAGAAGACTTTAACTTCTACGGTTGTAACGGAGAGTTACAATTTTACAGATTGTCTGTTGTACTTCTCACGGTATTTAAAAGTTCTACGGATTATCGCTTGGATTATGAGATTCATTAATAACTCTTTGCCTAACTTTATGTCAACGAGAGGTCTGCTGAGTATTACTGAAATAAATTCAACTGAGATCATACTTATTAAATGTATTCAAACATTTCAGAATCAGTGAAATTTCAGAAAAAGTATGAGAATCTACTGAAGAATCTTCCAGTTTTCAATGATGAAGAAGGACTTTTCAGAGTTAGAACGAGATTAACTTTGGGTAATGACAGTGAAAACTTTAAGACCCCAATGTTACTGCTATAAAATCATCCTCTCGTAACATCACTGATAATGGAGAAACATCAGCACACAGGAGTTCAAACACTTCTTGGATTGTTAGGGGAAGGAAAACTGTTTGAAGTGTTTTGTTGAAATGTGTCAAATGCAAGAGACATAAGGTGATGGCGGGGACTACTTCTTTTTCTCCTCTCCCAACGGAAAGGATTTCTGATTTCAATTCATTTCACACCACAGGGATTGATTTGGCGGGACCACTTTATTTAAGAAATGGAAACAAAGCTTGGATAGTACTAGTCAAATATTCTATTTACAGGGCTATCCATCTGGAGTTCAACTGATGCATTCATCGACGCACTGCGTAGATTTATCGCTAGAAGGGGACGACCTTCTAATATTTTCACAGACAATGGCACTAATTTTGTTGGTACGAATAATATTCTCGACAAGTTAGATTAGAACTAGATAACATTGAAGTTTGAAGTTGGCAAAATCCTTTGGAAATTCAACCCTCCCAGTGCTTCATGGTGGGGAGGCTGGTGGGAAAGACTCGTGAGAATGGTGAAGGAATTGTTGCGTAGAATCATTGGTTCAGCATCTCTTAACTATAAAGAACTGATGATTTTTTTGTGTAATTGTGAGGCTGCCATAAATTCAAAACCACTGACTTACGTTTCGGATGACTTCAAAATATTGCTACCTCTTACTCCTTTAATGTTTCTGCAGCCAATTGTAAAGAGTAATGTTTCTGATTTTGATCAGATCAACACGGCCTGCCTCAACAAGCGTGTGTGCTATGTTCAAAAACTCAGAGAAGCTTTAAGAAGTGGATTTAGGAAATATTATTAATTCTTATTCTAAATAACAGCTGTCTTTTTTAATCTGATTTAAATATATTTAAAAAGTAAACAACTTGGCTACTGTGTACCATAACAATAACAAATAAAATTATATTCCATTTATGACAAGATCAGTAGTCCAATTATACTATGTTCTGATGATGTTTTTGATTTTTGTACAATATAAGCAAATTTTTATGTACATTTAATAAAACACAAATGATAAAATAATTCTCTGATCATTTACCTGTCAGAACTCTGTCGCCCCGGTTCGCCGACGTTCCTAAAACCGGGAATGCTTATGTTGTTCCAAAAGTCCTTCACATGTCTTCTCAACACGTTCAAGGCTGAGTGCCTTTAACAGTAATGACATTTTAAAAGAAAACAAACAAACTATTTACTTATAATTCTTGACTATTTTTAAGTAGCATATACTGTATTGTACATTTGATATTTATAAATAAACATATGTGTATACACAAAATAAAAGTAAAACGTACAGTTATTTGAGATTAAACATACCTCATGTACTCCCCGTAAGTTACGTGATGATATTTACATACCTCATGTATTCCCCGTAAGTGAGGTGATGATATTTACATACCTCATGTATTCCCCGTAAGTGACGTGATGATCTTTAGCTTCATCGAGAGGTGGATTGTCTCCTTCCGAGTTCAACGGAACAATTCCAGCCATTTTACAAGGGGAAAAGAGCGCCCGCTTCTCAAGAGCACGAAATCTATAAAACAAAATATGAAATTTGATTACCTGATACATTATTTCCATTACTATTATCATCATAATTTATTGTAATTAAGATTCTGGTGATCAATATATATGAAAGAATACCACGGGTGTTAGATCATTACACTGTAGTCATTGTTTCCAATTAAGGCTTCACAAAAAGTAACCCCTCTCTCTCTATTTTAAATCCTAAACCAGACCACAACTCAACATGGACATTAAGTTCTCCAGTATTGCCCACGCCGTTGGCAGCTAAGAGTAGTCGAAGATCAGAAAATAGAACCTTCAATCTACACAGACAATTAGCACCTACGTAGCTGGGTTCCAATATCACGCTTCAGTTATACACACCAATATCATTCTAATATTTAATTTCTTGAAAATAGTGATACTAAACAATGATTGTTGCGTTAAAATTTTTCTAACAGAAACAGCTTAGAAGTATCTAAGTAAGGTTGTTGAATATAGTTGTTAAATGTTTCGTACAAATTAAATAAACTAGCTAATTTATTTTATTTTCAAACTTACTTTGTCAGTTTGTTCTAACAATTCATTTAAATTTTGGACCTTTATAAGATACTATAAATTGAAAATATTCAATTATTTTAATTTAAATAGGTGGATAAGTAGTGAACCTCAATTCGACGCTTTCTCAAAGCTCGAACATAACCCAAAATCCCATTCTTAAATAAATGAACAAATACTCGGAGTTGAATTGCTGTTGTTTAATACAACATTTTAATTTAGATTATTTTTCTCTTAAACATTTAATAAATTACAATTAAGTACAGCTTCCGGTAATGTCCGCGTTAATGTGTTATTTTTTATACTTATATCTCCAAACGTTTCGCCCATGCTGTGATGTGGCATCCTCAGTGGTATCTCTGAGAATGAAGTGGCATACATCCTATCGGGTAGCTCTGTGTTAGTATACATAGGATAAAATAATAGGTTGATTTCACCGATAGTTAAAGAATATATTAGGCATGCAAAAAATGAAGATAATGATAAATCAGCGGTCACAGAAAATTGTGCAATTACGAAACATGGGATTTTATTCTATAAAACCAAGGTTCTGGCTATAAAAACTGCTCCTTAAATTATCATGTTAACTACCTATTCTCAATCATCTTGAGGTAATTGTAGTCCATATTGTTTTTGCTGGATTTTCAAGTTCCTTTTACGCAAAGCAGTCAAGTGTTGTTTCTAACCCTGTAACATTCGATTCAACAGAAACATTTTTATTTTCAATATCCAATTTTACAGTAACATTTCGTGTTTTATATTATACACTGCCTTAATTTTTAAATATTACAAAAACTAAGCCTTTAATTGTACTCTGTTCACTGAGCAGATTTAAAATATCTTCAACAACAGTAACCCCAAGCAAATCATAGGTTTTTGACATTTCAGCTTTCGTAACAAAATAAAAATAAACATAAAAGTAACGTAAATTATATGAGGACCAAAATATCACAAACATACCCTTTGTATGTAAGTTGAAGTAAAAAAAGTAAAAGGTTAGAATGGAAAATTAACGTAGGTAATCAGAAACAAAACTTAAAATAATTGTAATAAGTCAATGTATGTTGAATTTTGAGCATTGTTTAATCAAAGAATCATAAAATACATTGAAATAAGTAATATATTTATCTAGTATAATACTGATAGCTGTACTAGTTGAATATTAGTGTAAACTGAATGCCAAACCATGGTAATTTTAACGTGTTTTTTTTAACTATATTGAAATAATGGTAGTAAAAATTCGATTTAATCTAAATAAATCAATGAATACACAACTATAAGAAACGAAAAGAGATTGGGAAACAGCCACATAGCAGACGAAACGAGCTCAGCGTGACTTGCGGTACAGCCACTAGCTTTCTGCCATATACCCTTCTCCAAACTCAACACCCTTCTCCGCCGTTTTATTTTTCTCTCTTTCGACCAAGTGGTGGTCACACGAAGCTCTCAAAATTTGGAAAACTGTTATCTGACTTTTTAATATTGGCTTTTCGCTTCTTAACGATGTTTATTCATTGACTATTTACCACTTATTCTTTTATACTATAAAATGTAATACATGAAAATATGTAATATGACAAATAATATTTGCTAACTATACATTATTTGATGATAAATAGAGGTGCACATATTTGTTATTTAAACACGTAACACTTCACTGACAAGTAATCGAATATATTCCTTAAGTTCGTGTTAATACGTACACGTATAAAGACGTGAAAATAAAAAAATAAATTCATAACATTAGAATAACTCTTCTACTAAAATCTATGTCATCAGACCCGGAGGAGACAACCATGTTTAATGACAGTTATGGAGATAGTATTTGTAAAATGTATGGATAGGCTAACATGTATTAAAATTAAAGTTAAGATCAGTATCTCAATAACAATATATGAAGCCAAAAATGTTATTAATTATTGGAAATGTTTATTTTATACATTTATTTATACACATATGAGTAATGTTAACCAAAGTGATTATATACAAATTGCATAACCAGTTTTAACCAGGAAACCATATAGTATAACATTTCAGTTTATACAGACTCAATAATAATTAATTACTGAAATAAAATATTATTACTATCGATCATTTCCCATCAGAAAATCGGTTGAACTACATCATGAGGATGATTCAATTTTACTTTATCTTCTCAAAATATCTGAATTTTTTCTGCATGTGCATGTTTAATTTCTTCAGTCCACCTTTTTCATATTGTTTGTTTAGCATATATTTCATATGTAATATTAATTTTTTTGTAATTGCACTCAGCTCTGTTATCAGGATCCTTTATTCCAATATGTTGATCTGTATTCCAAAAGAAATAAATGTTATACTTTACATTCTCTGAGATTCAAGGAACCTCATTTAATCTGGTTCCTGAATAACATTTCTCTCCGGGCCTTTCTGTAATTATATTTTGATTAACATTATAAAAGTTATCGTTGAAATCATTTGACAGTATTGAAATTTCACCATCTCTCTCAATGTTGAAATTATATTTGATTATTCAGCTACTGTAGGCCTAATCTTTTATTTTTGATAATTGCTTCATTCATGATACTCAACGATTTTTTTAGCTATTCTTATTTTCCAATGCGGCAAACCCCATTTTATCTGGACTAATGTGTTAACCCGATCCAGATACATATAAATCCAAATAAAAAAATAGATAAAAATTTGGTACATATCGGTAAAAGACGCCTACATTTCACAATAGGCAATGTACGCTTCACAGAGGCGCGCGGAAGGTCCGGCTTTGCTTCATTTGCGTGAGAATATTTTGGAAACTGAAAGAACGTCCGATAAAAAAGGTCACAATTGCTAAACTTGATTACAGTCAATGTTTTTATGTAAATGAACAACAAAAAGCTAAATCTACAGGATGCAATCCACATTGTGACTTTGTAACCAAGATGGTCTGGACAGTGGTAAATGTCTGGATAGGAAGGTCATATGAATACAAGAGCTTTATACAATTTATAAAATAGTGTTTAATAACGTTTACTGTCACTCTATAAAGTATTTATTCAGCACTATTCACTATGTATAAACCAATGTTTATCTACGAAACTCAGCGGCAACTAATAGAAACAATAAAAAGTGTGCGACATGACAGCTAGCAACGCTAGCGCGCCGTGTGGATCAACCAAGCACAAATCCAAATACAATACTGTACTTACAGTTTGCTGTGTACCGGGAACTATGCCTGTACGTGTGCACGTCTATGATACTACGCAAAACTTGATGTAAAACTTCTTGCCACAATCTACACGTACCCATACACTATCAGGGAAAAGTTCCATATCAGGTATCCACATATATCTCCGCATAATCCTCATAATCTGGTGCAGTTGATGTCAGCTCTGTACGTAATAGATCGTTTTATGAGTCACCCTCGTAGCAAAAACACACGAACGTTGGCCAGCCTGAAAAAAAAAACACATTGAAACGTCGGGTAAAGCCAAAGGATCAGAAATAGACCAGCGACCCAAAGCAATATTGATATTAATCAAATCATTAAAATGTTACTATCGTGTTTTCAGATAAACTATGGATCTATTTAAATAATACAAAAAACACAAATACTAACAATTTTGTTTTGTTAATGTTTACCGAAAAATACCGTAAATAGATAGAAAAAAAAACACGAAACTATCTATAAAAATATTTCTAAGAATTGTGAAAAAAATAGTTTATACAATGAAACAAAAAATTAATAAAAAGTAGGAAACATAAAACGTGACTACATTATAATATACCATACATATGATTTTATAATGTGTACGTACCTTCAATGATAAATCGGAAAGTCTTAATGCATAGTAAGTTTAGTTGTTTAGTATCGTTGTAAAAACCAGAAGTGTATTTTCCAAGATGTCGCCCAACAAAGAGAAATATACGTCGAAAATGTGACAGGTAAAAGGCTCAGAATGGTGATGGAAGTGTAAAATTTGATGTCTAGCTCTACGTCTAGTCTCCTCATCTGCATCAGCCACCAACATCATTGTCAGCTCGTCAACAGTGGACTTCTTTAATGATTGGTTCAAGGTTTCGATGATGACAATTTCTACTGTTGCGATTGTGTTTAACACGAGAGTTACGATACCAAATAACGAACTGACTAGATTATTTGAAGTGGCATGAATTGGTGTAAAGATTGCGGTTGATAATACTACACAAATCACAAAGGGCTGGTAGCAAGACTGTAGGTCGTGTTCCATGCTGGCTATGTTCCCTTCAATTGACTTCAAGAAAGCGAAATTTCTCTGACGAAATTCAGAATTCTCTTTCTAGGCAACCCTTCGTTGAATAATTACAAATGGCATCGTCTCTCTTGGGAGTCTCTCTTCAGCAAT
The DNA here is from genome assembly GCA_035578905.1 of Stictocephala bisonia. Classification (NCBI taxonomy): domain Eukaryota; kingdom Metazoa; phylum Arthropoda; class Insecta; order Hemiptera; family Membracidae; genus Stictocephala; species Stictocephala bisonia. The sequence continues at coordinate 561,737 of JAQJVL010000466.1, read as the reverse complement.
CTAACGATGGATGTTTCTAAGCTTAATTTTCTTTGCCTCTTGTATTCTCAAAAATTGTATAAACAAAATTGTGCATCCATACATCTGACCACATTTCCACACATTCCAGTACGTAAGTAAAGTGGACCCTATGATTCCATAATTTAATCCAAAAATGATCTTACTGACGAAGGTGATTGATATTATGACTACAAATGTTCCAACCAAATCCTTTCCCAGGTTTTTCTCCAGCCTATTTTTGGGAACTTGAAACCCATAAGCAGTCAACTCATTTTCACCGCATCCAAATTCAATATGGCTGTTCGTTTCAGATCTGGTCTAAACATTGCCAAAACATAAATAAATACTATACCAAATGCTCTAACTACTCTTCTGACCATGATATTCTAATCCATGGATTTGTCACCATCTTTGTACCTTTACAATTGGTTCTAAAAGCAATACAACACACACCATTACTAAAATGCTAGAGTATAATTTCTTGCCAGTTGATTTCTTTGATCTTTCAAGTGACACAAAACTGAATCCTAATATATTTTCAATATAGAACAGATACTTAAAACGTTTCAAATGTTCCTCCACCATGGATCATTTTTCACTGAATTCCCTTTATAGCTGTCTTAAGACTGAAGACAGCGGACATTACACAACCAATTTGATCAATGCTGACACATTCCATTCATCGAATGAATCCAGTACTTGTAATATCAAAATGTCAAAGTTCAAGTGAATATTCTACACTAATATGATGATGTTTTATTATTTTTTTCTACTTTTGCTATTAGCTAAGTTACCGCCCAACTGGAATAATAGGCTATTGAAGAGAGTGATCCATGACTATCAATAGCAGTAATACTTGTTAGTTGACGTGAATAAGAGTGTACGTGTTGTTATAAAAAAGTATAAACACTTTTTATAATAATGTGACATCCCGTATAGTATAAAGGATGAACACATAGATCCAAAGCTTTGATTTAAAATGGACTATAACAAAAGAAACAAAATTTTTCTTTTAAAATGTATTTATCACGAGGTATTACAATTTACCAATTATCAATTGTTTTGGATTTGATTTTTCACATTTTTAAACTTAAGATTGGCCTTAAATTATCCAATTTAACACTAATAGTAATTTTGCGTACCCAAATTTAGAGGATTAAATCACTATTACAACGCATGGTTTCATTACATGCGTTATTCATTCCTTTAACTTTTAGGAGAAGGATGGCTGATAATTTTTGCTCTTTAATTTCAATCAGATTAATTCAGTAATACGTTTGGTTGACTTTACTTAAAACACAATAGTAAATCAAAATTAAATATATAACTAGAATGTATGACTGTAGTCACCTTTACAGGTAGAACTAAAGGTTTTAGGCAAGTCATTGGCCGGACGGTCTAAGACCATTGTAACGCTAATTGATTCATGGAGCTTTCTGAGAGTTATAGCAAATCTGTAACTTACAGAATTAAACATGACAAGGACTTCTTGGCCTCTGGTATGATCAAACTATTCTGTACAGCTTGTGGGACTCACTCTTTTCAGACACATCGGTTTGGGGGACCTAACTTGAAAAGCCCCAGACCCTTAAAAAATAATATTTAGTGACGTATTTGATGTGTCCGACTATATGAAGAATTTAAAACGTGATATTTTAGACGTTGTTTATTTCTCCAGAGGGTTACCTCCATCAAATATTGATCGTGAACAGTAAACAGATATTGCATTTAAGTTAATAATCATAGTGTATCATTAATATTACGTGGTCATCATAGAAGTAAAGATTTCTTCTTCTGTCAAAACATTTTAACAGTAGTAGTCTGCTTTAAATCAAGAATGCTTATTTATTGAAGTTTAAAAATTTTTGTTCATTAATATAATTATTTAATTAAATGAAATCCATAAACTCAAAAAACTTGTTTATACATTAGTTAGGTTTGAAAAACTTAGATCTGCAGATAGAGGTAGAGTATGTGTATAATTTGTATATCATGAATTTATTGTATCTTTACAATACTTTCATATTCAAATGTGCAAATTGCACATAACTTTAAATTGTAGAGGTTTGTTTAATTTATTAAAAACTAAATCTCATTTGAATAATTAACTAACTTTTAAGGAAATGAATAGTAAATTAGGGTAAATTACATAAACTTAAATGTACATGTATCCTTTTATGTACATCACATATGGAAGTAAAATAATAATTATGAATAGCAAGTACTATAATAAAATTAAAGTGTTGGATTCCTTTTAATTATGGATAACCAAGGTTCTAATTTAAACAAAATAATGTAAAAAGTATATAATACTGAAGTGCTGGGCCTATCTCTTACAAAAATATGAATAAACAAATAAGTTATACAAGATCACAAAAACAAAGCAAATATACAGAGCCTTAAAATGCACATTTGAATCTTTGTAGGGCTTAGTCAAAGTAGAAATCATGAACAACCTAAAATAGGAACAAAATAACTTTTTATGTAACCTTATCGTTATAGACAGCATATGTAAAATAACAATTTTTTTGTAAAATATCAAAATAGCACATTGACTTAGACTAGAAATTAGAAGAAAAAAAACGTATTTTAATTAATCTCAAGGAATGATGAGCCCAAAATACTGTACAATAGAACATTAACAATAAATTAGACATACAATATTTAAAAATATTTACAATTTTCAATGACAATTTTTATAAGATTTAAGTATTACAAACAAAACTTACTACTAAAATAAATGATCTTCTCTGTATTCTAACCGCAACATTCTCAAGCTAAAACTTTGTCGTTATTTAAAAATATAATTGCTGTGTTTGACAGATAAATAACAACAAGAAAGATACATCATATAATATAATTATACTTTAAAAGCTTTGAGTTTAGGCTGTCTTGCAGACCAAAAAGTACGTGACCTATCCAGTCCCAAAAAGATTTCAATAATACTACAATCATTAATCCTGGAAAAGATGAAAACTGCATTTAAAGATCATCCTTCATTCTTGAGTAGCCTCAACAGCGTCTGCTGTTACATCTATCACAATCCTTGCAGAGGCTTACACCCAAAACAATGTTGAGATTTCCTTATGCATGATTAGGCCGATTATTTGAATTCCTTTACAGAAACAATTTAGTTTTTTTCGTATTTTTAGCATTTGATTGTAATGATAAATTCTGTTTATTTAAAATTATAATTACTGTAGATTTACTCATTATTGTGAAAGTACCAATTCACACTAATAAGGGTTTAAATGCAAATTTTTAGGGTTTTTTTTTTTTAATAAAATCCCATCAATAAGTGCCAATCATATTGAAAATTATGACCCGTGCTAATTTTGACTGAGTCACAACCTCTTAAGTTTTATACATAGTAGTAAACCAAGATAATTGTTCTAAAAAAAACTGCTGTAATTAATTATAAATATATATAGGCTGAAAGTATAATATTTATAGAAAAACAAGAATTGTTACTATGATTGAATACCACGGTACCTAGAAAAGAAGAAGGTAGGTCAAGCCCATCTCCCATTGCATTACATGAGCGAAATGGCAGCTGCGTAGAATAAAAATTATAAATACAGAAATACTGCTCAAATTTCCATTGTTACAATTCCAACTGATTAGTGGTAAGTAGCTTGCTTACTATTTAGCTGAAAGGTTCCACGTGATGGGTAGATTTAGTTACCAGTATTTTATAGAATAACCAAACCAGCCTCGCCGTGAAACCTACCATCTGTTTCTTGTTACTGTGAGTAATACTCTTTTAAACTATCAAAACTATTCAGAATGATTTTTCTAAATCACAAATAAGAAAATGACTATTCAAATATATTGCATGGACCGTATGCAGGCATTATGAAACTACCCAGACTTCAAGAATTGTTATATATTTCAGAATTAATATTTAAATAATTAACTTATATAAATGAATATATTGTTTCTTTACAGAATGTAGTTTTTACTGAGATTACATTGTATTTCTTATTGAAGGATTATAAAATCAGTGTTGGCTTTTGGCAACATAAGCGTAAACAATACAAAGAAAAATCTCTTCAGTTAAATCCCCAGTTTATTAAATTCAAAATATAGATTCATGTGAATACGGCCTATACGTTTTGAGCATAAGGGAGATCACATATTTACCCAATTACATAATATACTTCCTTAGGATTAAAAAATTTTTCTCCTATTCAATAGAATTTTTAGTCAACTTTTTTATGAATTATTTATTTATTATAAATTAGTTTGATTATCAATCTTTCTATAGTTACATTCTATAGAGTTGTATTCAATCAAAGAATACTTTTCGTTTGGTCTACATGACTTCTTGAGAGTTTTCAAGAAAGGAGTTGCCAAACTGCACTGGACGAGCATGTGGACAAAAGAAACACTTTTTCTTCTTCATTTATGCCGGTGTTCTGTGACTGGTAGGATCAGCATTTTTCAGTCACATTTTCTTGTTTTTCATTTTCAAGTATATGACACTGTTCTATAATTATTGAAATCAACATGTGTCAGTCACTTTTCCTTAATACACAAATTTCTGGACATGATTGTTACATCCAGGATTAATTTTGTGGGATCAAGGACGCCAAAAGTTAGTGACTATTACAACGGTTCACTTTTTTGGCCAGTCAACATTTGTATAGGAAGAACAAAAAGTACAGCCAAATATGAAGATCACAACATTGATGATTTTGGTATGAAGGAGTCACGTCATGTTGACACCCAGTGTCTGGCGACAGCGTTCGTAGACTATGTAACTGATGCTAACTGCAGGTGCAACCTTCATCAGGTTAAGTGTGATGCCTCGATACAGACCAAAAAATCCTTCTTTGGATACAATCTCAGTAATCAGGTCTGATCATGGTATGTCTATTATCGGCTGCAAATAACATAACATTTTGATTATTGATTACAGAAAAGATGAATGACTCATGAGTAACATAATTATCATTTAAAGGTACTTATCTAAGTTCTAGAAATGTATCAAACAATAACAAGCTCAATATGTCTTCTTTCCTAAAATTACTAACTTTATATACATTTTTTTACATTATGTAATACAACTATGGAAACTTAATTTTGACATTTGCTATCATTTAGCACTGAATTCCAGAAATGAAGTGTTATAATATGGAGATTTCAACACTGTATGTGTATAAGTAAGTCGAGGGCTCTCGTAGAAATTGACTTTAAATTTTAAGTAGAAGTCCTCAAAAATCTTTAGGGGTTTTTTAATTGTATTAATTGTGGCCCTTATTTTTTTAATTTTAAATGAATGAAATGGCAATGAAAAATATTTAAATTAAAAATACAGTGGTTTAAGAGTACTGAAGGTTGGAGTCGGTTGTGTGAGTGATAAAGCCCAGATTCATAAGCTAAAATTTCTCACTTCCCCTCAATCAAAGTCATAAAAATTTTGAAAAGTATCAGTGTAAACCAAGGGTGTTATTTTCATTGGACAAATAAAAATGCACTTTTAAGGATGGTCAGCTTTAATAACAAAAATTCTTTTGCAATCACCCCATTCAAAATTTCATATTCGCCCGTATCTTAAAGATCAGCGTTTAGAATAAATAAATTTCCGGGTAACTTTTTTCTTATTTTTCTTTTTTTAAAAACCCTTGCTTTATGAAAAAATAAGGTTAGAATTTACCAAGAAAGTTGCTTTTTTTGTTTGCAGTGTATGGACTACTTACGTTGTTGGGGCGAGACAAAACGTGCTAGAGGATAAGTGCACACCAGCCCAAGGTGTGGAACAGGTCCCACAGGCCGCAGTAGTAAGGGGGTGGCTCTGGTCTTGTTTGGGCCCTCGGGTAAGTGTTCTTTAGGGTCTAAGAAAATTAACTATTTAGCATACACCCCCAATTTTAATACTGTAAAATCTTTTTTTTTCTTTTAAGTAAAAGAGAATTAATTTTGTCAGTAAAAAAAATGAATAATAAATTTTGGGCCTTATGAAAAGGGGTTTTTTAGTTTGATTTTTAAAAAAGCGTAAAAATTTTAACCCATATAATCAACACATTTCAAGAAAATTTTGTTGCCTTAACCGTTAAATACGCCAAATTTTAAATTTAGTAGACCCCTGCTTCAAACTTTTGCTTTAGCGGGGAGTTTGGGGGAAAAATGTGCCCGGGGGGGTTTAATTAGCTGTTCACTCGCGCTTGTTGTGCCAGTTTTTTGTTTGAGATTTTTCATTTTTGTTCCCCCATTTTTGTAGGAGGGGTGACTGTGGTAAAGTTTGTTTTGTGGTTAGCCTTTTGGTGTGTGTTTTTTTTGTCTTAGCATTTAATGTGTCAAGAAAGTTTTTCCCCATTTTTCTACAGAACGGTTTGATTTTTTTTTTTTTTTTCCCCCTTTGAATATTTTCTTATTTTAAATTGGTTATGCTTTGATTTACACACACCCATACGTGTAAATAATAAAGGGGTTTTAAAACCTTTTTTTTTAAAAAAAATGCTCATCGAATTGTATTTTTTTAAACAATAGGGTTTTTTTAAAAGATGTTCAGCATCTGAAAAGCCTGAAAAACCTTGAGATTTTTATAATTTTAAATTTAAATTACTCTCAGAAACGTACAATTTGAAGTCTTTCAAATAAAAAAAATTTTTTAAGAAACTGCTAAATTTTTTTATATTGATTAACAGAATCCCTAAATTGAATTAGTTATAAGACTTCTAAATTCTGATAGAAAAAATTTGGGTTTTGACTTTCCACAAGAATATAATCAAAAGAAAAATTGCTTATCAAAATTGTTGGTTAATTGTAATTTTAGACGATAAAAGTTTAAAATTTCTGTAAATAAAAAATAACATAATTTTCTTTTATTTTTTTTAAAAATAAAAAAATTCTTTACAGTTTTTTTTTTTTTTTACTGTTTTATATTTAAAAATTTGGTTGAAATGGTCATTTTACAAATTTTGCTCTTGAAAAAAAAAAATATGTATTGCCAATTTAAAACAAGATTAGTAATTCAGGTGTATTTTTTGCCCCTTGTTTATATGATTTTGTTTTGGGTTTTTTCCCAAAAAATACGTAAATTAATTCAGAGTTTTGGTTGGTTAGAAATAAACGTTTGATTGAAGCTGCAAATAGTTTGGGGTATAATTAGGCAGTAAAAAAATTAAAAAGTACACAAGTTTCTCTTATCTATGACCAACAAAATATGATTTTAAAATCTTTGTTGGCTCCTTCTAAAATGTTGATTTCAGAAAGTTATTTAAAATAAAAAGCGGACTTTTTTTTCCAATATTTTGGGCCCAAATGTGCAAAAAGAATATGTTATGAAAAATTTGTTGAATTTTATGGAATACACGAGCTATAAAAAAAAAACCCGGTTTTATAAAATTTAAAATTTTTAAACAATAACCACAATATAAAAAATGAATTATGTTCAGGGTTAAAGTTGACTTTAAAGAAAAATCATTATGTGTCTCAATATACTAGACAATTTTCATTTTTTTTTGTGCCTAAAATCATAATGAATTGAAAAATTTTATGTTTATTCATATGGATTTTGTCGCTTGATTTTATTTTTTTTTAAATATATATAAAAAGCTGTATTAAATTATTTCGGAAAAGGCCCCGTCACGAGCTGAATCCAATCCATCAAACCATTTAATCCGCCTCATGATTTTATTAAAGCTAGCAATCTCCCTTAAAACCCCAAGGGGGCAATCTGTAATATGTGCCCCCCTTGATTGTAGACTTAGCAAACATGAAGATCTAGGTCAATTCACATTTATATTCCAAAGTTTGAAAAAGTTTTTCAATTTTATTTTAAAAACATCTCAAAAAAAAAATTTCAAATTGATATGATTCTTTCATGTCCAGCTCCTTTTCCGGTTAAAAAGTCTACAATAGAACATTTCTGAAGGATTATTTTTGGGGGAGTTCAGATTTAGTCTTTTTTTTTTTATTCAATCTTTTTATTTTTTAAATTATCGGGGAGAACCACTTTTTTAAAGTGAAAAAATTTCAAAAAGAAAAATATCTTATGACTCTTACCTCATAAATGCCAGATCGATGCCCCGGGTTTATGGGATAATGGATCTATTTGGGTGTATCCCTGTAAAAACTCTTCACCCCTTCATTTTTAAGATCTTCGTAGCGCATCATTAGTTTTTGTACTCGCCTGTTTTTCGAAGGTTGTCTAGTTTTCAGGACCTAAAAAAAAATTTGTGTTGTGAAAAAAAGAAAAACTAGTTTTTTTTTTTCAGAAAAAAAACAAATTTAAAACTAAAAAATCTTTTGCTTTCATTAACTTTGTAAAAAAATTTTTATATCACGCCCAGGGACTATTTCCCCATGGAAAAATTTAAGTGTACAAAATTGCAAGGACTTTAAAAGTAGTATTTTTTGTATCATCTTCATGATTATGATTGACAAGAATTTGTTTGCCCCTCTAATGAAAATTAGCAAACCCAGTGTTTGGTTGTACGTGTGGTTTCTCACATGTGGCCAATCTTACTTGTTCTATAAATTCGTTTAGGGTCTATTCAAAAAATTTTATTTTGTAATTTATTACTCGGATATTTTGATTAATTCATATTTTCTTTAGCATTTAAAAACTTACTTCAATTACATAAATTTGATTTCTACAATCATAAAAAAACAAAGTTTCCGATTCTATATAAAATAAAATAATCTGAAAAAAAATTAATTTTGATTTTTTTATCTCGTAAATTGACATTTTTTCCCTTTTGAATACTTATTATTTTAAAATATTACCCTTGATATATACCCCTTATAGATATTCTTTTTAAATGGGGTTTTGTGCCTGTATTTTGTTCTTATGAGGCCGTAACCACGGGGTTTTAAAACCCTTTTTATTTACATGGGAATACACTAGGGGCCCACAAAAACAGGATTTTTTAAAAACTTAAATTTATCATTGGGGGGGAAAATCTATTTCAGTATAAAATCAACATATTACATAAAAATTCCTCTACCTCCCGCATCAATGACTGTCTATGTCTATTCTCTATGGGGGAAGGTTTATCCTCCTCGGTATTAAGGGGATCGTTAAAAGGGAAAAACTATTTCGCCCATAAAAACTTCTCATGCTTGGCCCCAGCTATTTTGGGGAAAGGGGGTTTGTTTGCTCAAGGGAAAAGCTTTTGTGGAGGTGGGTTTCGGATTTTAAGGACCATTTGAGTAGACCCTATTTTGGGGAGGTTCAAGTTTAATTATTCTTTAAGTGGTCCCTTTTATGACATTTTAAGGTTCCTTTGCACCCACGGAGCTAAGAAAGTGAGTGCTATGGTGCCTTTTAGCTCTCCCATTATTAAGTAAACAGATAAGATTTTTTTTTTTTAAGTTAAAATTCTTAAAATTTACTTATGAATACAAATAAATTTTTTTAAAAATTTAAAGGATTTGTCCATACTGTTTTTTTTCATTCTTGTAGGTCTCGTTTTCAAAAAAAAAATATGAAAAACAAAAAAAACCCAAATCCAAATTTTAAAAACCAATTATAATAATAAAAAGGGAAAATTAAAATTTTTTGGCCCCTTGAGATATTTACAATTTAAAAACCCTATTTTTTTAAAATTTAAAAAATAAAAAATTTATTTGTAGAAGAAAAATTAGGTCCCCCCTGTTTTTGGGGGGTTCAGTTACTTTATTAAATATAATTCAAGCCGGCCATTTCATCGTTTGAAAAAATCATTGTTTGAAAAAACAAAAATTTTATCGTTCATTAAAAAATAATTTATTTAAAGGGGAAAAATTAAAACATCAAATTATTTTTTTAAAAACCAAAAAGCATTTTAAAAAAAAAAATTAGTACATTTAACAACATTAGTTTAATTTTTTTTTTTTTGCCCCAAATTTAAATACAATTTAATTAGGAAAAAAATACCCATTTTTTTTAGTTTTTTCCAAAATTTTTTAAAATTTTTATTATAAATTAAAAACTTTAAAATTCATTTTTTTAAAATTAAAAAAATTTTTCACAAAAAAAAATTTAAAAAAAAAATTATATTTTCTTTCAAGCGCCATTTTTTGGTTTTTCAAAAAATATCCTTTGTTTTTTGATACTTTTTGCTTCTTGGAAATTTTTTTAAAACCCTGGTGTATAAAAATATAGGATTTCCAAAAAGGTTTTATTTGGCTTGGGTACTTGAAAATGATTACATTTCTCAATTTTTTATCTATATCCAATCATTTTTGATTGGTGAATCCCCCATAATATAAAAATATTTAATCCCCCAAAAACAAAAAGATATTTTTTTTAAGGGAGAATTGTAAAATGTCAAACAAGACGTTTAAGTTTGAAATTTTCTTGAAGTAATTTTCTAATTAAAATTTTTTCCAAAATAATGAATTTGGTTTATGTTGTATGCCTTCCCCCAAAAAAGTTAATTACTCTGCTTTGAACTAGTGCAAAATAAAGCATTGAAATATTTTTTCAAGCGCTATTTCTTAAAAAATAAAAGTTCTAATTTAAAATTTTTTTAATTTATTTTTATGCTTGTATATGATTTTTCCAATTAAGTTTGTCTAAAATTATTCCCGAATTTTTTTTGTGTCGTTTTCCCCCAAAATGAAAAAACTATGTTATGTAATTATTTGAGACTATTTTTTGAACAGTCACTGGGAACAAACCCAAATTTTTTTTACTATGCGCTATTAGCCCTACAGGAGAAATTTTTCGCAGCTAAATAAAACCCTAAAGTTACTGTAGTACGCGATCAAAAATACTGTACGCAGGACGTGGGTTTTTCCCAAATATTTCAGCAAAAATGATGTACATTTGCCATGGTTTTAATTTTTGCGCTGTAATTTCCTTTTTTTTTTTTTGAAGAGGCTTTTAACCGGCAGTACAGTAATTTTGTTAACTGGTGCCGCGTGCGGAATGTGGGTCCCCTAAACTTGCCTGCGCACCATTTCCAGTGTAGAAAGTTTCTACTCGCATTGCGCCATTAAGATTTTTTTTATTCTGAAGTAATTTTTGTTTTTATTAAGGGTCCCCGGGTAAGGTATTAAATCCACGGCCCCCTAGAAATATTTTGTTTTTATTATATCGTTTTCGGAAATTTGGACATCGTTGCGACGATGCATTGGGGTTAAATGCAGTATCAATCAAAGTTACTCCGGTACAACTATGGAATGATTGAGTATTGAAAAGTTACGGTTAAGCAAAAAAAAAAAGGGATATTATAATATTAAAATTTTAACATACAGCAAACTAATAAGGGGGGGGAGATGATTGTTTGGCTCACGCTACCCGCAAAAGAACCGCAATAAACCTTTGCAGAATGGACAAGTCCCTTTTTAGAGTTTTTATCTGAAAATTTCTTTGCTTTTCGTATGCCGTAAAATTCAGAGCATCTGGGTGCTATCTTTACACATTTATGCCATTTCCCCCCCATAGATAAGGGTCCACCCTCCAACACCATGTTCCCTTTTGCAGATCGGTAAGGTATTTCTGGGGCCGTGAATTGAAAGACAAAAAAAGCTACGGTAAAAAGCGTAAACATGTCGGAGCGCTTCCTTTGTTGAAAATAAAAAAAAAACATCTTTAATTGGCGAATACAAAAAGGTGACATTGTATAAGCGTGTTACTGCTAATTGCCAATATTTTTTTTAGAGTTTTTTAATTTAGCAATCCTTTTTACAAATAAAAACGTTTGTAAAAATTTTAGTTATTTTAAATTTCAATTTTTTGTGCTCAATTTTAGTTTAATTCTTATAGAAAACTAATTTAAAATTTTTTTAAATTTAATTTTAATACGCATTAATATAAGACAAGAAAAAAATTTTAAAATTTTTTTTTTTAAACAAAAAAAGTTTAATGCCGAGATATAAACCCCTTAAATTCATTAAGGCTGTAAATTAATAAATAAAAACCCTATTTCAAAACAAGGCAGAGGAAATGTTATTAAAAAATCTTTAAAGAAAATCTGATAAAAATCATCAATTAATTGTAATTGATCCAAAAATTAATAGTTAATTTATAAAAAAAATGTATTAATACGTAGTAGAAAACCTTATACAGAGTATCTCTTTTTCGTTTTTTAAATTTTAGTTCGAATCCATAAAATGAAAAATTAAAATAAAGTAAAGTTTTGAAATTTTTAAAAAATATAAAACCACCATCTTTGAAAAAAATAAAAACCGATTTAAAAGAAATGAAAAAAAACAAAGAGAAAATGGAACAACAAATTATTGTTGTTGAATTGAAGATGTAAATTTTGGAAATACGCTTCGAATACACAAGAAACTTTATAAAGATCATAGAAATATGAGGGGAAAAAGAATAATTTTCCCTACCTGGACAGACGATAAAGTTGTCCCTTAACAAAAGGTAGACAAAGAACCAGACAGGAGATATTTGCTCTTAGATTGCACTCATAAAATATTTTTCCCGTTGATATTAATATATCTAAAAACCTAAAAGAAAAGAATTCGGTTTACACCCGTAGAAGGTACTCGAAATAATAATTACCTTAAATAATCTTTCATGTACAAAAAAACAAAAAGTGCTATGAAAAAATTTTTTAACTTTAAAAAGAAACAAAAATTTTCCCAGCCAATTTTTTTTTGAAAATATCGGACCAGGGCTAAACCCCAAATGGTAAAAAAGATTTTCACTTGACTAAAAAACCAATCTATCCAAAAAAGTTGGGCAAAAAAAATCCCAAACCTTTATTTTTTAACGGCTCCTGGAGTATACCTCTACTATTCAATTGCCTTAGAATATGTAATCAGGAGAAAAAAAACACTAGGAAAAAGAAAAAATTATTTTTAAATGTCTGGAATATGTTCCCAATTTTGCCCCAACAACCAGATTTTTTAAATTTGAAAAAACTGGAAATTTGGGGGGGGGGTTAGGTTAAGGGCTTTTTTTTAAAAATTTGTATTATTAAAGAACCCCCTTATTTACTTGTCAATTTTTAAAAGGGCAAAAAAGGAGGCAAAAAAATATTAATAGGGAAAAAAACCCAAAAAACTGGAAACCAAAACAATTTGAAATATGGTTTTTTTAAAAAAAGGTATAAATGGGGCATTTTAAAAAAATTTAACCAGATTTTTTTTCGTTAAATTTTTAAACAATAAAAAATTAAAAAACGAATTTACATTGTTTTTAAAAAAAAATTAGAACCTGCATAAAAAAAAAAACACCAGGGAAGGGGGTTTGGGATTAATAACCAACTATTTGAACAAAAAATTTTAAACCTCACAGATTTTTGGGGAAAAATTTTTGGACTAAAAAGGTTGAAAACATACAACAAAAAAATGTAAGGATAAAACTATTTTTTAAAAAGTTCAGGGGGGTATGAAAAACATTTAAAATTTTCTAAAAGGTAATAATAAAAATTTTTTTTTTTATGTAAAAACTAAAAGTAACAAATAAAAAAAATTTTAACGAAATATTAAAAAAACTAAGACTTTTTCGGATAAAAAAAAAAATCTGGGAAGGGTTTTAAAAAATAACATTTAAAAAAGCTGAAACTTCTTGTACATATGAAACAAAAAAAAAAACAATTTTCCCAAAAATTTTTTTGAAACTTGAAATGAAATTTTTTGCTCAAAAAAGTCAATTAAAGTAACAAAAATAAAAATTTTCCCAATTTGGGGAGGAAATTTTATTAAAAAAAAAATTTTTTTAATAAATTTTTTAAACGGATCATGGATTTGTTTTGTTAAATAACGGGGGGTGGTCTTGGGCACCCAGACTTTTGTGGTAAAGGGGAGGGTTAATTTCAATCCCCATGACAAGGAGATATCGTGAATTTAAAAAGGCCCGCCCATTGAATTTTTTTTTAAAAAGGCAAAACCCTTTTTTTTAAAAAGGAGGGTTAAAAAATTTCCGGGGGTGCACAAAACATGCCTTTCCTGGTCCCAAAATAACTCCAAATTCTTAATTTTTTTACTCGTCAAAGGGGGGGGTCATTGGAAATTTTCCCCGCAACCCCCCGACCAAAGGGCCCCACTTTGTCAAATTCTTCGGGTGAAATTTAACTTCGGTTTTGAAAATTCAGGGGGTTACAAAACAAAAATTAAAACTTTTTTTGAATAAAATTAATTTTCTGGAAATTGAATATTTTCGTGGTTTTCGTTATTACAAAAAAGAATTTTTGCGGGTTTTTCCTGTTTCTTTTGAACAAGCAAATTCAAGTTTTCCAAAAATTTTTTATCCCCCTTGGGCCTTTTTGTATGGAAAATCAAGCGGCGCTAAAAGGGTTTACGTGGGGGCTCCCCCTTTTGCCAAAAACAAGGGGAGCCTTATAAAGTATAGATAAACTTTTTGGCTATTAAAAAATTTTTAGCAAAATTTTTTTTTCACATAAATTTTAGCAACAAAAATAAACTTTCTTTTAAAACAAGATTGGCAGTTTATTATAAAGGTACAAAAGAGGGAGTTTAAATAAAACGAACACTTCTCTTCTATAATTTCCTTTACATTTATTTCACAAAAGTTAGATAGGCTACATAATTAGTTTTTAACAAACCCTAGAATAGACTTGTCAAACAACAATAAAAGAAAACTACAAATAATATTACAATTGACTATTATGTAACATGTATTTACAATATTTACATGTATGCTTGTATTTAATTATGTTGGGCAAGTTGAATGTTTTTTCTATTTAAAACCTGCTCAGTGTTTTGTTGAACATTTTCTTAAACTTTGTGTGCGCGAATTAGTCATTTTTATCTTAGATAAGTGTTATGATAAAACGCAACTAAATAGATTTTATGTGCAGTAGTCTGCCGTTTTATGCTATCTTCGTTGCAAAAAAAGTGTTATCTGGACCTTACACTAATTGTTTTGTTTATGTTAGTTTAACAACATTAACAATTAATTTAACAACATTTAACAATTAATGTTAATTGTTTTGTTCTGTAAACATAGTTTACAGAATTTCGTAAAATATCTCGCTTTTCTAATATTTAAATAGTGAATTAAAAAGCAACAAATTAATGACATTTGTGTAGTGTAGTGAAAGAAACAAAACTAAGACGCTGAGTTTATTCTCCGTCATACACTTCTATTGTAATGTAATCTTAACTACTACACGGATAAAGAAAATAAACACTTAAATTGTTTATAAGCTGAATAGTCTGTAATCAAGCTCAGCATCAATTTATTGTAGTCTTCGATTTAAATTATTTAAAAATAACTTTAAATTGATAAAAATCAAAATAAAATCACTGCATTTACTTACACATATTATAAAAATGATGTATCGTAACTATACATGTCATAAGGATTACAACAAGACCAAATAAGTAATTTTACGACCTCTAAAATCCAAGAAAACAATGTTTCATACAATTGATAAACACTTTTTTTGTGAAATTATAAAATTCTAAAATTTATAAAAACTATAGTAAACAATCCTAACAACCACGTATTAAAATATAAATGAGCTGAATGAACGGGCTTTTAATAACGGTGACCGGAATAATAACAGTGTAAATTTGATGTACAGTGAAAACTAGTTAAAATTACGGTACTTTTGTTGTTCCAACTAAGAAAAAAATATTAGAACTTGTAATAACATTTAGAAATTCATATGTCATAACGCACAATTAAACAAGGGAAACAATGGTATGATTGGTTTCTTAGAAAACAACCTTCAAACTCGGGTGGACACAATTTCTGCGCCGACGTCTCATCTGCTACAAGTCAAGACTTTTTCATTTCTTATATATATATATATACAGGGTGAGTCTCTACTTACACCATTAAATATACCTGTTTGTTGTACTCACAAAAAGGAACAAAAAAGTCCATACTAACCTGTGTCCAATTCTCAACCGTTTGGCTGTAAGAACTCATATTGTATGTTTTTAAAATTGCTTGGCATTAACTCACTCATTGAGCTACAAAAACCAAAGCAAACCACCTACCAGATTCTTATTAATACCATTTAAAAGATCGTTAAATTCTCTATAAATGTCAATTATTTTGCAAGCAAACGTAAATAAAAAATAGATTTCCTAAAGGAAGTTTATTAAACAAATATGCAACATGTATTTTTCTTCAATTGTTTAAAACCCAATATCAGCACATAAATGTAGTTTAATTTAATGTAACGTTAAGTAGAAAACTTTTCTCACTAATAAGCTTGGAAGAGATGTATAATTTAATTGGATTGAATATCATGAAACCAAAAATAACACCTAAAATATTTCATAAAACATGTTTTATTCGGTTGTACTTAATAAACAAACTGTCAGTCTTTACGAAATAAAAACATAATAACTGTAATATTTAGATAATCGTGCTTTATTATAACAAAAACTACTTTAATAAGTGTTCAATATGTCCGCCATTTTCCCTTATGCAGGTATGGACTCGATTCCTCAACTCCCTTACACTTGCTTTTAGATTGATTTCATTTCTAAGGCATCTAACAGCCCTCACGATTCGATGTCTCAATTCTTCGGCTGTTTGTACTGGACTTCTGTACACTTCTTACTTCAAAAAACCCCAGACGTAGTAATCAATAGGGTTGAGGTCAGGGGTCCGTGGTGGCCAAGCAACAGCACACGTTGAAGTGTGGTGGTGCTCCATATGTCTGGTAAATAATGCGCCGACGCAATTCCAACAGCAAGTCTTCGAGAAGGTCTGGTAGGATATTATTTAGAAATTGTAGGTATTGAACTCCAGTTAATGATGTAGGGTGATCAATGAAGGGACCTATCAGCTTGTCCCCTATCAGTCCAACCCACACGTTTAACTTAAACCTAGTTTGGCTCCATGATTCACGACAAAGATGTGGGTTTTCAGTGTCATAGAAGTGTTTATTGTAGTAGTTAAAAACACCGTCTCGTGTAAATGTAGATTCGTCTGTCTACAAGATTGTTTTAAGAAAATCTGCATTATCGTGCTGTAAAACCCATTGACTAAATTGACGTCAGAGTAGGGTCTCTGGGTTCAATTGTCTGGACACGAGTAAAGTGGTATGGGTGTATTTGATTTTTACGCAAGAGTCTCTGCGTTTGAATTTTACAAACGACTGGCTTACTACACATTCAGTAGTAATTCTTCTTATACTTGTTCTTGGATCTCTTTTGACTTGGGCAAGTACAGCTTCCTCTAACCCAACATCTTGTATGATGTTACCAACCAAGCGGTCATTGACAGGAAATCTACCAGTTTCACGCAGAAAATTATGAACCCTTACAAATGTTCTTACATAAGGAATTCTTCTCTCTGGAAATCAACGAATGTATTCTCTATGACACAATAGAACAAATGCTAATACCCTCACTAATTTTAAGCTAATTATGCTTAAGTATAAAAATAAAAGTAAAAATAAATATGTCCAAAGAAGATGATTTGTGTTTTCACAGACTAATATGAGTAACTATTGTTCAAAATGGGGTAATGTTTACAACAGCTGATTTCAGGTACAGAATAATAATAAAAGTGTAACAACGGATTTTCATATAATAGTCCAATCACCTCATTATGGAAGTTACGAATAAACCATGATTTATGAAATATTTTAGGTGTTATTTTTGGTTTCATGATATTCAACCAAATTAAATTATACATCTATTCCAAGCCTATTAGTGAGAAAAGTTTTCTACTTAACTTTACATTAAATTGGACTACATTTATGTGCTGATATGGGGTCTTAAACAATTGGAGAAAAATACATGTTGCATATTTGTTTAATAAACTTCCTCTAGGAAATATAGTTTTTATTTACGTTTGCTTGCAAAATAATTGAAATTTATAGACAATTTAACAATCTTTTCAATGGTATTAATAAGAATCTAGTAGGTGTTTTGCTTTGGTTTTTGTAGCTCAATCAGTGAGTTAATGTCAAGTAATTTTAAAAACACACAATATGAGCCCTTGCAGCCAAACGGTTGAGAATCGGACACAGGTTAATATGGACTAATGTGAATACAACAAACAGGTTAATTTAATGCACTATTTGTTGTCAAAAAACACGTCATTTATGTACACCTAAGCATTGTGACAAGTCAGTGGAAATATCTTCGGACGTCACGTAGCCAGTAACCTTTTCCTGACCAACGCAGTAGTTACCAAGGCATAGTAAAGTTTTAATGTTTGTTAAAGTTTTAAGGGTGTTTTTCCGACCGGATCAGTTCGGCGCTGGATAGAGTTTAGTTCAACGTTTCGCCGCCACTGTCGCCACGAGTAGCAAAGTGCTTGCCTTGCTGAGAGCATGGGAGCGTAACAGCACTCTTGCTGCATGTCCTGTACCGGGTCGTTTTGACCGGTACATTTCTTTTCTTTCGTCATAGTCTGCCGGGCTGCCTGAGATTCGCTTGTGCCCGGCGATTTGCGTACTTTGGTGGCCGTTGGCTTGGACTCGGTCGTTCCGTGTTTCAGCTTTCGTCGGTCCGGTTGGCCAGTTTTCTTGTCGTTTCTTTGCAGCTTTCGTCAAGTCATGGTTGCCGGCTGAAAGACTCCTAAACTCCAGGGTCCTTGAGTGGGACTTTCAGCCCTCAGCCTGCCGTCCGGTGGAATGTCAATCTTCCCCCACTGCTAGCCTGGCCTGAGGACCATGTTGGAGCATAGAGTCGCCCGCTACCCTCTCTACATCTTTGGGGTAGAAGTCTTCTGTCCTCAGGTCAGTGTGTTCCCTTTTTTTGTTCCCGGCGGCTGAGCTGGGGGTTTTTGAGGCGGATATTTATATTTATAAAAAACAAAAAAAAGGAGGTGAAAAATAAAAAAAAAAAGGAAGAAGAAAAATGTTTGTGAACAGTTTAATGTGGCCTAGGCCTAAAAGTGAACGGAACAGTGATTTGATGAAACAGCCATGGGGACTTATATATTTTTTATTTAAAGAGAGAAAAACTTTTAAAATACACAAAGATTTTTTTTGATGTTAATATTTATTTATATTTATATATTATTGTTATTTAGTTTAATTAGTTTATTTGGTTGTTATATTTTTTAGATTTTATAGTTGTTAGGTCCCTATGGTTAAGTTATGTTATTTATTTATATGTTTAGGCCTAGTGATCGTTATTTATTTTTGTGTTGTTAATTGTATTATAGATGTCTTGAAGTGACGTTTTACTAGAACGGTACGGGTTATATTTTTTTTTCAAATTGTTTAATTTTAAAATTCTTCACCAAAGGGGATTATGGTGCTTTGCTTAACTTCTTATTCGGAGCTGCCCAGGGATTCCGGCTTACTCCCTGGCCCGGTGGAATTATGGGCTGTGGGCTAAATTGCCGGGTTTATTTGGGGTTATCGAAATTGTTTCTGAATTTGTCACCTTTTAAATTGTTAATATATTTTGTCTTACGTTTTGGGTGTCTCTGGCTAGGCTGCAGATAGGCCATACAGTTTGTTAATTGTTAAATTTGGTATTTGTAGAGTTTGTTGTTCTTGTAGCTTTTGTGTGTGGTTTGTTATTTATTTAATTGCAAATTTATATTGTGGCCTTCTGCCTATTTTATATTGTGGCCTTCTGCCGTTTTTGATTAATTAATACTTGCTGTCTTGGTAATAAAGTCATTTTGCTCAGCTGCCGAGTTTTATTTTGACCCTCCAACTGCCACCCGTGATCCCATCGCTCGACTTGTTTTGAGCCATCCCCCGGTTGGCACGCTTACCAGCTTTGGTGGGGGGATGGGTCTCAGTCCCGAGCACAACTTTGAATAACTCCCTAATTTATAGTAAAATGTATTAATCCACTTTTTTGTCCAAACACAATCGTACATATTTCACCTCGAAATTCATACAGACGTAATATATAAAATAATAATTGGTTACACTTTTTATCAATATTTTTAATTTACTCTTGGGTGGTAAGTACCATTTGTCCACTATATTCTCAACTCGAATAAAATGTATTGCGCGGTTTACTAATGAGTTAGGAACCAAGATTAGCTACTTTAGGTAGCCGTATAAACTTTTTCTTGATCGAACTCCATTAAAGCATATCGATCAAATAATGGACCACCGATTGGTGTCATTATATTTTCATTAATTTTATCACAAAAATATCTGACCAAATTTTGTATAAAGGAATTATAAGATTATAATATTTTTTATAAATAAATTAGAGTCAGTTGGGATCAGAGGAGTGGCTTTAATATGGTTTAAAAGCTTCATCACAGAAAGGAAACAACAAGTAAAAATTAATAACACCTTCAGCAACCAACTAACAGTTCAGACTGGAGTTCCTCAAGGATCAGTGACATCGGCCACCCTTTTCCTAATTTTATCAATGATTTATTGAATTTTCATGGAAATATTAACGCCTTTGCAGACGACATAGCTCTTTTTATGCACAGACAGACCTTACTGCATTATGTGGCTCAATAAATTATGATCTTTTGTTACTTAGGAGATGGTGTCTTGCAAATAAAAAGCAAGTCAATAAATAAGTTCTAAGTTTGTTCTCTTCGATTTTTTTAGTTTTGAAATACCTTATCCACTGATTTTTCATTCCTCAATCTGTGATTTCCAACTTTGTACCTGCCAGCCATTAGAACAAGTAAAAACTATAAAATATTTAGGAATTACATTTGATGAAAAACACATTTGAGCCGCATATTTTAGATTTACACGCCAAATTACTATCTCAGATAAGAAAATTTTATATCTTGAGAAATTTTTTTAACATCCAGTTGTTAAGAACACTATATTTTGCATTAATAAATTCAAGATTACAATACTCCTTACCATGTTGAATAGGAACGTACAAAACATTAATTGACAAGCTGAGAACCACTCAAAATTACTTTTTACGTATAATGTTTAAAAAGTCTAAACGAACACATTCCTTTCCATTATACCAACAGTTAAAAATTCTACCCATACAGCAACTTTTCATTTTTAAAGTTTTGAGATTGTTTTTTATTAGAAGCGGAAATAGAGAAAACATTACGCCCAATCACCCACATAGTACAAGAATTTTCATAAATAATTGTTTTAAAGTGCCTAAAGTCGAACAATACTATCTTCCGTAATTCCTTTTTATATTTGGGACCCAAATATTTTAATAAAATACCACTTCAAATCAAGAATATATCAAGAAAATCTTAAACATTTTTGTAAGCAAACAATCACTTGGCTTTCTTCTCAGCAGTATTGTGAATATTTCAATAATGTCTTAGTTTAAATACAATTTTCTTCTTTACAATTACTTACTACTCCATAGTTTATATAATTGCAGTTATATTTATTTTTATTTGTCTTATTTAAAATCTTCAAATGTTACAGTTGGCTAAATATTAATATATTTTTCTTATAATGCTCGACTCCAATTTACTTGTTAATTTAATTATAATTTTCTATTGTACAACTAGCCACGCTACTGGTTAAAGTGGCCAGTATATTTCTCACATTTTTCATCATGTATTATGTAATTATCTATGGGAAATAAATAAATTTATTCATTCACTTATTCATTAACAGTATTCGATCTTTTCGCCGGACTGAAAACGTTAAAAATACACAAAACTTAAATATACGAGTAGTGTTACTGATTCTGGACGATAACACTACTCCTTTGAAAAAAGGACACAAACAGAAAGCTAAGAATTATGTAATGCAGTACTTGATGTTGTGAGGAACTACATGCGTACAAACAATTTTATTGGACAATAACATACAGTTGTCTACCTCAAAGCATATATTTTCATTATTTAGATAGTTTGACTTTCATTTAGAGACCCAACAATTTCTTTGTGATTATAGAATGTGTGGGAAAATATCGTATTAAAATTAATAAATATTTACTGAGGAGCTAATAGTTTCATAATTAATTACTCATAAAATATTACTTAAGTTGTTCTAGAAAATACGTATAGATTTTCTCACATACAGTTTTCTACACGAGACAATGGTTTACATTAGTAATAATTGCTGCGTATGAATATTAACAGTTTGTTCAATAAATATAAAACATATAAACGTTAAATTTAAGTGAATATCAATATTATGTTAACTAAATGATTTAACAAATTCATAAACATAATGCACACATATTATACTATGTTTATCTTTAATAAACGTTAATTTATTAATAAGACATTCAATTGACAACAGGATTTATACATTAGTAAAGTATTTGTAAAATGTTTACAATTCTGTGTTAATGTGCTCAAACTCAACAATACCTTTGTAAATAAATATAAATAAAATTTTATAAAGCTACAAATTTTTAGCAACAAATCCTATAATTTCACTGGAAGTCATCCACAGTTGGGCCACAGCAGAAGCAGCATCTGAGACGTTCTCTTTTTCTACCCCCTTTCGTTTGCCTTGGACCATCATCTTCATCATCCCAAGAGTGTTTTATTGTGCTCCATAGTCTCAGCGTGAGGTAGTATACGAGATCACAGAGAACAAAGAAACAGAGACCCATGAATCCCCCTTGCACCCCTCCACTGTTACCTAGACAACATACATTGGATATAGTATTTACTTGAATACAAAACTCAGTTTTGTTGGAGTAGTTACTTGATATATTTTGCCAATAATAATAATTTATTCATTAGTTTAATTTTTTTTAAGTAACCTAAATTTTACTCTTTGTATCAACAGTATTTCATTACTTTGAAAAAAAGATGCAAAGGTAAACAATTTATAATAGCGTATAACTTAAATCTGCTAACTGACATTGTTATATAAGGACACAAATGGTTCCAATTTTACTGACATTTTAGGACTCAAAGTATATTTTGAGTTTTAGATAAAAACTTGATAAGAAAATATTATTCTATGAACATTCAACCTGCTTATAGACTGCAGAGAAGTTATCACTAGTCCCTTGGTTGAACTAATTAACCTATCATTTAGTTCCGAATATCCCCAGAGGTTCTAAATATTACCGAGCTGTGTCAGTTCAGAGTTGTTTTGCTAAGATATTTATAATATTGTTTTAAGACGTTTTATGCCGTTTATTTAACAGAAAAACGCTATTGATTGAAAATCATCATGGAATCCGAAAAGGGTGCTCAACCTCGGATGCAATCTTTGCAATTTTATCTGCAATATTCCACAAAGTGGATGTGCTGGAAGAAGTATTATATATTTTTTACGACTTAAGTAAAGCTTTTGATTTGCTGAATCACAAGACTATTTGAGAAAATGCACAAAATGGGAATAAGAGGAATGCGTTTAAAGTGGGTTGAATCCTATCTTGGGAGTAGAAAAATTATAGTGAATATAAATTACGCAAAAGAAGATAACGTAATTCGGAAAATCAAATCAGTACCTTCAAAATTAATAATAAATACAGGTGTACGACAAGGGTTAAATCCTAGACCTCTACCATTTTTATTATTTATGAATAATATGCCGGATAGTGTCCATAATGGACAAAAATGGCTTATTGCAAATGATATTTATTTAGTCACTTAATATCAAAATAAGATATGCAGCACAATTAATTGGGATTGTCCAATGTGGGTTACTGGTGCAACTCTAACAACCTAATACAGAAGTAAATAAAAACAATATTTATAGAATTTTACAACATGAATAAACCATACTGCACATATCTGCTTAAATTGGACAATATATATGTTAGATTAAATGATACTATCAACTATCTCGGCATTACGGTGAGTACAGACCTGAGATGGAGTCATCATATTGATAATATAGCTGCGAGGTTGTCATCTGTGTTACTTACTGAGAAGATTCCAACACCTGGTAAATCAGGAGGTTCAGCTGAAGATTTACCATGGTTGCTTTTACAGCATTTTAAACTACGACGTCATGTTTTGGGGAGCTAGTCCAAAGGCTGAAGCGATATTTCTCTTACAAAAACGAGTCATTAGGCTTCTTTCTAATGAAGCATATCTTTCGCAATGTAGATCTATTTTTCAAACACTTCAAATCTCAACTCATATTTGAATGTGCCTTTTTGTGAAGAAGAATCCGGATTATTATGCCAATATTTACCAACACAAAACACGTCAAGCAAGAACGTTACACCTTACTCAAAATCGAACAATATTAGTACAAAATAGCCCGCAATCAAGATGCATAAAAGTTTGCAACAAGTTACCAAAACAGGTTAGAAATATTGAAAAATCAAAAAATTTAAAAATACTCCTTGAAGAAAAACACAATTTTAATAAAAAGTGTGTATTATTCCTGACAGAATTTGACGAAGAATGCAATAAACCAAACGGGAAAGAATCAAACTGACAACCACGGCATCAAATGTATCTAGTGGGACCTATAAGTAAGTAAATATAATTCTCCATCATCCATTGTTTTTATCAAACCAATTACAACAATTTACACTGCTAAGATATACATGTTTTCATATCAGATGTTTATTTTTTTTAATAATTTTTTAAATGGCCGTTTATTAGTTTGATTTGACATATTACAGCTTACAAAAAATATTACTTATTAAAAATATTACAGCTTAAGTAACATAAGAAAAAGAAGTCATTTATACAATTAGATTGTGCTTCAGGAATGCGTAACAAATGTCAAATTTCAATGTGCACATTACAAAATCTACTAAATGGAGAATCTAAATATGTATAAAATTAGCATATGTCATCAAAGGATATTGATGTAACAATTTTAGTTACGTGATGATCTATATTATTTAATGAATTTTAATAAACTAACAATAATAATATCCAACTGAAATAAATTGAGTAAAATGTTGCATAGCTATCTCTAGCTTTAGATCTTATTATGTTTTTGTCCAATGACAAATTAGATCTGCAAAAGACCCAGTTTTCTTTCCTTGGAAACTCATTAAAAACCTTCCGTGTATGATTCAAAGTAAACAAACTCCGTCAATACAAACTCTAATATTGAATATTTAGCTATTATTACAACTACTAACATAATGCAGCAATATCAGAAATGAACTCTTACCGATAAGTTCAATAAGACCAACCAGTTGTTTACGAACGACAGACGTAACTTCCATTTCCTTGAAAGAAATCGCCACTCGAGTAAAGTGCTCGGGGCTGAAACAAAATGATTTATTTGAAAAAAGTGTCGATATATATATATATAGATATATATACCGATATAGAATCGTTCGCTGAAGTTTTTGTTTTGAAAATATCAGCTATCAGGTATTACAGCTAACACAACCTATAATACAAAGTGGAGAGGCAGCAATTCATAAATGTATTTTTATTCATAAGAAATTCTTCAATTAAGTAAACTGTTATATTCTATCATAAATCCCTTCCATTGAATGGAATTATTTACTTTCCAGTATCTTTTAATAGAATCAACGTACAAACAAAACATATAATTGTTAAAGCTAGGTTAGAAACGTTAAAATGTTTTGGTCGTTTATTCTACATTCCATTTAATGTTTTAATGTAAACACATGTAAAGTCCTAATTATAACTCATTTCACGACGTTTAACTTTTAAATAAATGTCATCACCTAACAAGAACAAATTCAAAATACAATATTTGTAAACACGTGGTCTACATATAGTATACTGTATTTTAACATTTTTGAGTAGAATGTGTAGTTTTTTATTTTTGACTTTGAAATCTTTAGACAGCCGTCATATTGAAACAGATAATCTTAGACATACAGCCTTTTTACGTGAAATGTGTTTTTGTACGATCAATATTTATTCCAAAATTCATAATTGTATGTCAAATGGTTTTTGAGATATTTTTATTTTTTTAACATACAGACACAGACAGAAAACGAAACGAGAAAATACACATGTTGTAGAGTATTATTTTGCTCTGACAAACAATCCTCTAAAATATTTGACAGACAAAGTTGAAACCCCTTATATATTCGTGTAATTGTAATATTAGTTGCAGAGAAAAATTATTGCCTCACAATTTATTTATACATAAAAATGAATCACTGTTAAATGATATTCATATCGTGAGTAGAGTTCACTAGCCAGTTGTGAAAGGAAAGCGTGCAAAGAAAAGACTTTGTAAGATCTTAGATTACCAGTTGTTATATCTTTTATAAAACAACAAAATCAGTTGTAATTTCATTTTGCTCTTAATGGACATAGATATAATAAAAATACTCTCCAATATTTCTTACATTAATGGATGTAGGGGTGCGCCCTGCTCTACCCTCACGTCGTACTCCAAGCTGGTGCAGGTCGCTGGGCAGTCACATTTGCAATCAGGAAAGTTAGCTTCTAGAACCTCCGATGTTAACGGCATCCCATCTTCGTTATCAAGTGTTTGATACCCCTCAAATATTTTCTGATAACGGATACCCATGTCGTCACGAAACTGGTATACGATATCAAACCAAGTCAGACGATTCTCCAAGACTCCTAAGAAAAGTTTAGGTAAATATATCAAACATCAAAACAATTAAAAGAATTATGAACGACTTGTTAGTTTTACAAATATCAAACAATCGTTTTAATTAGAGGTACACAAACAGTTTTCTACCTTAAAATAATATTTTTACAACTATGATTTTTTTCCTAAACTTAGACGACATTTTACCAATATTTTGTTATCCCAATATACTTTCGATTTACTTAAGCATTTATATTTTGTAACCTATTTAGTGTCCTATATAGGGTGTCTTTTTTAAATGGGTTACCATTTTGATCTTGGAAACCGTAAGTCTGACAAAAAACTTTAAATGGGGAACCGTACCTTGTTTTTAGAGATAGTTAAAAATGCATATTTCAAATTAAAAAAACTGACTATTCAATGTGGTGGTTAACTTTGTTTTTCCTTATAGAACACCCAGTATTTTGTGATTGTTTTAGATAGAAATAGTCATTATAAAACTTGTTCATTCTTGACACGTTTTCGATATTTTGCTTAAAAAAATATATATTAGAGTTTGAAATGTTCAGATTCCTTATGAAGCTTAACATTGAGATGAAATTTGTTTTAAACACACTAAAACTATGATATAATCTGCAAATATCATAACAAACATTTGTAAAATGTGTGTCTAGTTATTCTTTTTTCACAATTTAAGAGTATAGTGTATTAAATTATAGTACACAGAAATTCAAAGAAAATATATTAATATTTTGTAACAGAGAAATTGATGTTGGCAGCATTATTACCTTTACCAGATAAAACAAAAAAGAGAGAAGTCTTACTTCAAATGAAGTTGAAGTGTATATTATCTCATGCATAATAAATTAACTAATACACATTGACATTTGAGTATCTTTACCTTTGATTCATTTAAAGTGACACTACGACAAACTAATGCATATTTTAAAACCCGCGAGAATATTAATAACTGTTACTTTACTGTCTAAAGGTTAAAGTTAATCCAATAGAAAATATGTATGTCTGCCTATTTATTGACCATCAATGCCAAAATAATAAATACATTTTTGTTTAAAGTATTTATACTTTTATCAGATTTTATTCATAAAAGTATAAATAGTTTTTTAATTAGCATAGTACGTGTTGGTACATATACAGTACAAGTAAAACGTCACACAACACAAAATGTATTACAATATAAGCACAAAATGCACAAATATTATGGGTGGTCGATTTCGGTGAATCACGCTCACCTTCCTCATCACAGGAGGATTCACAAAGAATGGAAAATCCCTCTGGCAGCCAATGGGATCACGTGATCATAGGCTATAAAATAATTTTTTTAAACACCATTTTCCATTCCTTTTGTGAATCCCTCTGGTCTGATGAAGGTGAGCGTGATTCACCGAAATAAATCACCATAATATTTGTGCATTTCTGTACTTGTAATGTAATATATTTGTGCATTTTGTGCTTATATTGTAATTTAATTTTGTGTTGTGTGGCGTTTAAAATTGTACTGTATATGTACCAATACGTATTATGCTAATTAAAAACTACTTATACTTTTATGTATATAATCTGATAAACCTACTTTAAACAAAAATGTATTTATTTTTTGGCATTAGATGATCAATAAATAGGCAGACATACATATTTTATATTAGATTAACTTTAATTGTTTTAAAATGCATACAGTGACAGTAAAGTAACAGTTGTTGGTTAAATATTCTCGTGGGTTTTAAAATATGCATTAGTTTGTCGTAGTGTCACTTTAAATGAATCAAAGGTAAAAATACTCAAATGTCAAAGTGTATTAGTTAATTTATTATGTATGAGATAATATGCACTTCAACTTCATTTGAAGTAAGACTATTCTCTTCTTTTGGTTTGTCGAAAATGCTGTAAAGTTCATCAAATATGTTTTATACTTATAGCCATTACAGTTCTTATGGGGGCATTATTGACAATATTTTTTTTCTGGAAGTTATTTCATAAGTAAAATTTATTTAATTAAGTTCCAATTCTAGTCTAACTTGTTTTATAATATAAAATAACACACTATATCCTTCCATTTTTATAGATACTCTTCCATTACTTTGATTAGATAACTTTTATAACATTTAAATTATGTTTCTAAATGTTTTACTTGATAAATATTGACAAAATTATGTGAATACTCATTCTGTTCTAAAAGGCAAAGCAGTTTTTCAATATCAATGTAAAATACAGTAAATTATGCCCCACAGGTCCATACAAATCCAGAATTAACCTTACATTACTTGCTAAATGAAGTATATATTGCACCGTGGGCTGTTGTGTCCCACGCTCGTTACCTGTAATGAGTAGGGAGCTGCAAGACGTTCTGTACTCTTTGCCGCATATTTTCACTGAACTGTTTTGTCCTACAAAATACATACATCACAAATTTGTAACTGAAAATATTCTTTTAATTATTGAATTTATACACATATCCTGAGCATGTCTAGATAAAATTACAATAGAACCTATTGCTACTGTTTTTATCAGTTCTCTATGTTAATTTTTCTGTTTTTTAGTTCATAGTTTGACTTAGTGCTATAACTAGGCATTGTTGCTATTTAAGTAAGAGTATTATAATATATTAACACCTGTTATTTCCAATGGACTCTTATCAGTTCTGAACAACGTCAGCTTAACGTTTCCTCACCGTTCTACCAGTCACTCGTTTCCAAGGATCTAGTGGCGTGGGATAAGATAAGAAACCAGTGCTCAGAACTTTGTCTGATCCATCTGGAAGCTTATCTATAAAATCACGGCAGCTATTCAGTCTGCTATTTACAATGCCCTGTACTCTGAGGATTTACTCACTAAGATAGCTGATAAGATCTCGCAGACTGCCAATGACTGTGCACTTAAAGCTGCTAACAGCAGAATAGATCACCTTACAGTTGAGGTGACGGTCACTGAAAAACCAACGGCAGCAACAGGAGTTTCGGCAGATGGTCTGGCCCAATATCAACATCGTATCAACCTCCGAGTCATAAGTGTTCCGAAGACTTCAGGAGAAGATACTGATGTTCAGGCAATGAGCATATTCAAGGATCAGCTCGGCGTTGATATTGAGTTTAAAGACATTGACAGGCCACATCCACTTTGATTCCAGAGATCGGTGCCTGGCACAGAGATGAGACACCATCTTGGTGAAATTTGTGAGCTACGGACAACGGTGGGCTTCTCTTTAAAGAAAAATCCCAAGGAAACT
Organism: Stictocephala bisonia; assembly: GCA_035578905.1. NCBI lineage: Eukaryota > Metazoa > Arthropoda > Insecta > Hemiptera > Membracidae > Stictocephala > Stictocephala bisonia. The sequence continues at coordinate 532,301 of JAQJVL010000466.1, read as the reverse complement.
ATGATCATATATTTGAGAAAACCTCATTGCATCCCGACTTGTGGATTACAAATAACACTTAGATACAGTCAACATACGGTCTAAAATCTGTTGATTCAGAAAGGATAGGGTTGGTCCCTGTTTTCGACTCTGGTATTCTCATACAAATTCCATTTACGTATAGCAGCAATTTACAAAGAAATAGTCGTGTTCATCACAGCATATAACCTTTACATTTGAACACTTTTCATTATTATCACTGAATCTTGAGTTAAGGAATCAGTTGTTTAACTTAAGCACAGTGGGATGCCAAGTGTTTTTTTCTTTGCGATTATAGAACTCCCGCCTTGTAAGCCATCATGTAAACTATATGTTTTTACAAATATGGTTTACATGAATGCCTTAAATAAGTGTTTATCTACTGATACAACCTAACAATGGGTTTTTCATCTAATTGGTTAATTTTATTGCTTACCCATTAAGATACAGGGCTTGATTTTTGTTTTGTTTTGATTTAGTTAAGAAAACTTGATAAAATTTGTTTTCTTTTTATTTAGGTTTAGGTTGTGCGCATTAAGATATTTGTTTATATTAAAAAGGTAATTATTGATTTCATTACTATTTCATCCACTGTTTTAAACGAAACTTTTTATAATTTATCCTCAGCTGTAGATCACATATATTTCTTTCAAATGTATGAGACATAACTCTGCGAATATCATCATGTAGCATATAAAGAGCAGTAGTGGGCCTAACTGGACCTGAGGGACTCCAAAATGGCTAGAGAGGAATTTCATTTTCGATTTAGTATTTCAGAGCCTCTCTGATTTTGGCGAAGAAATGTCTTACATACTGCGAGCCTGTTTGTAAGGTGGATTGAAAAACCATCACCATAATGCCCCTTTTTCCTAAATCTCTCATTTTAATTTATAACATCCATTGCGATTACAAACTGTGTCAAATGCCTTTGAGACTGCATTGATTTTGTCAATCAATTTATAGTGTTTCTCTATGGTGCATAAAACGAATCTTCGTCAACGTGTACTTTGAATAACACATGTCTGTTGGAGAAATCCAACCAAACGACAACGGAAGGACTTCCGGGCTCCGTTCTTGATACTACTACTGTCTCACTGATGAAACATTAATGACATTAGTGCCGGGAAACACGAAGGGGCGTGCTTTCGCTTCGTTGTATTCATACTCATTGAACTTCAATATTTAAATAAATCGTTTATCGTAAATTCTTGCCGTCTGTGGAATTCCCTTCCTGACGGTTCATGAGGAACATTGATAACTGTTATCGCTTAGGGGCGGATGGTTTAAAAGCCTTTTCCTGCGGGTCGATGATAGCCGGTAGTGTTTGGCAAGCATATGGAGGATACGTATTGAATGTGGTTTGTAAGTTTTTCCTTTTTTCTTTTAGTTTTATGATTTTCTATTTAGTTAATATATGCTTGTGAATGGAGGTGCTGATCCAGTTGAAGGAGAGCGTGTGTGAGGGTTGTAAGTGGAATTTCTAATCTTTATTTTTTTTTCTATGTCTGTTAATTTATTTTTATACTTGTAATTACATAATTTAATTTATATATTATTACTTTAAAATAGTTTTTTTTTTTTTTGTTTTATAATAGTTATTGTTACTTTTATTCAGTTACAATTTACTTATTTAAAAACAAACTGTTATAATTGAATTATTTTTGTTATCAGTAAGTTGGAAGAAGGGACTTTCTAGTCCAACGTCGCCTGGTTATAATAAAGTCGTATTCCATTTCATTCATTTCATTTCATTCATTTCATTTCATTCATTTCATTTCATTTCATTTCATTTCATTTCATTCATTTCATTACATTTCATTTCATTTCATTTCATTTCATTTCATTTCATTTCATTTCATTTCATTTTCATTTCATTTCATTTCATTTCATTTCATTTCATTTCATTTCATTTCATTTCATTTCATTTCATTCATTTATTTCATTTCTTTTTCATTTCATTTCATTTCATTTCATTTCATTTCATTTAATTTCATTTCATTTCATGTCTTTTATTTCAATTTCATTTCATTTCATTTCATTTCATTTTCATTTCATTTCATTTCATTTTCATTTCATTTCATATCATTTCTTTCATTCATTTCATTTCATTTCATTTCATTTCATTTCATTTCATTTCATTTCATTTCATTTCATTTCATTTCATTTCATTTCATTTCATTTCATTTCATTTCATTTCATTTCATTTCATTTCATTTCATTTCATTTCATTTCATTTCATTTCATTTCATTTCTTTTCATTTCATTTCATTTCATTTCATTTCATTTCATTTCATTTCATTTCATTTCATTTCATTTCATTTCATTTCATTACATTCATTTCATTTCATTTCATTTCATATCATTTCATTTCATATCATTTCATTTCATTTCATTTCTTTTTCATTTCATTTCATTATAGACTTGTCCAATAGTTACACTACATTTTTTCAGCATTTCGCACAAAAGTCAGGAAAGATACCGTCTACGGCCGGTTTGGTTTTACTGTAGTATAGTGTAACTCACCTTGTCTATCTCTTCCTCGTGAAATTTCTTGGATATTTCCAGTCTGTGCCAGCTGACTGATTATTTATTTCATTCAATTGGTTAGGCACACTGTTGTTTTAGAAGTTGCAGGTTCAATTTGATGTCATGGACAATACATTTAGCTTGCAGATTCGAGCGGAAGTACTTCTCTTTTATTTGTATATTTGCAAAGTACAGTTTTATTTAAATGGCCACGCTTTACCTGTTTACTATGGAAAAAGTCTATTTTTTCTACAGTTTCAACCCATTTTTCTCTTCTAGGCACTGTCTAGAGAGCTAGTGTGTTGGAGTTTGCGTTGAAATCAAACAACTTTTGTAAAGGTCTTCTGATGCCTTACTCCTCCAGGTATATAAAAGCTTTTCTGTAACCTCTTCGTCAGCAAGCTTTAGCGATGGCCCAAGATTCCTTTTGAAAACAAATCATAATTTTTTTGAAGTTGCTTGCTATCGTGCGGGGTAAATAGCCTCCATCTGTAGTTTTATTTTATTTCACATTGGTAGTTGCGATAAAGTTGAGAATAAAACAACATATAATATGAGTATAGGGATCCCCTAATTATATCAGTACTTGCCTATATTGAAAGTGGGGAACATAATAAAAAAGTTCCTCCTTATTATTTAAGTCCTAATATTTGTTCACATAAGCTGAAGCATAAGTAAGTGTGAGTAACCTACGCAAACTTTCTTACTGCTTGACCCTATTTACTTTAATCCCTATGAAGGAGGTAGGGTTTCGGACAAAAGACTTCCGCTGGTACGATTATGAGCTATTTGCTTGATACCTCCAGTTTTTTGCCTTCTCTTTTATTATTTTTTCCACAGTTCTCCTCCACGTAACTCTTGGTCTTCCACGTCTTCTTCTCCCTTGTGGGTTCCAATCAAGGGCTTGTTTACTGATGTTATCTTGTGCTCTTATGAGAGTACAGTACAGTTTAATTGTCTTGTTTGATTGTCGACTGCTAACTGAATTTTGCCACATCTCTGCAAACTTTTCATTTTTGATAGTTTTGGCGCTAGTAAATCTTCAGGATTCTTCTTGGAGGCTCGTTGTTAATAAATGTGCAGTTTATTGAGTTTACAGACTCGGTGATCTGTCCAGCACTGTCAGACCGTCTATAGGAGCACAGATTTGACGTTGCTCTCAAATAATCTTAACTCGGTTTTTCTTCTTAGTTCCTGAGATAGTCCATAGTTATTCAAGCCCTTTTGTCTTCTCTCATCCTTTCTATATTACATCATATCTGTCCCACCTATTTTGGAATCCATACTGCCAGGTAGCAAAATGTTAAATGACGCAAATCGTATTGAATGAAAAAAATGTATGAGTGTTTAGCAACAAAGACAGAAAATATTGTTAATTCAGCTCACGGTCAGCAAGCGTTTATGCCACTCTCTATCGTCATCGTTATTAACAAAACTCCCCACATTTTTTTGTTCCAAAAATTGGCAAACCCTTCGTCTCGTTACGTGATTACAAGGTTTATAAACAATAACCATATTAGTTTATGTCACTTGGGTTGCAAACAAATTTTGACCATCAGGACCTCTTGTTGGTACTGACTCTTTGTGTATTTCTATGCTTCAACCTAAGTTGCAATATAACGTACACCTACGAATGAACAATTACAAGGATCTCTCAAGGAAAATATTTCATCTTGTCCTATGATTATCTTCATGTGGATTGTTTAGAGTAGAATTATATTGACCTTGTATTCGTGAAAAAACCTACTGATGCCACTCACTCTTCACTTACTGAAGTGACTCAGTATTAAAATGCCCCACTATTAAACAGAACATATTATTTAAATTTAGCTTGGTTCAAAGAGTCTTTTTATTTTGTGAGTTGGCTCAGGTAGCTGCCATAGCAGGGAGATCACAATTTGGTCTCCAAGTCAAGCTACCACGTTATTAAAAATCGCTAATAGACAACTTTAGTTTTTAAGTTGAGTTTCAAACATGTAAACACAATCTAACAAAAAAATTGATAACTCACGTGGAAGTGAGAGAGGAAACAATCGCATTGACTCAGTGAGAACATTCACCGACACTCCAACTGACTGTTTCTCTGGGTGTAGACTTTAAACAGTGATAAGGGCCGTTCATGGAGATAATAACATTTTCCGGTTGATGGGCTGTTATTCATTTAGTCATCGATGGTAGTAAACAGATAGGGGTTGATGGGCGCGAACAACCTCCTTGTGGTCTGGGGATCTTATTGACTCACTGTATCTGGGACATCGGTTAACTCGGCTGGGGTGGTGGAATAACATCTAGGACATATGTTATATAGGCCGATGATTGTGATATATATAGGTAGAATATAACATTGACTAGGTGGTGTAAGTTACATCTAGAACACCAGAGTTTAAATAGGTGGTAGTGGAAGTAAATCTAGAACACACTAAGTTAAAATATATGGATGGAGGTGTATATCCAGGTCAGATCAGAATTAATTTTAGCTGGATGGTGATAGAATGTCTAGGACAGAAGATGAATGGAGATAATAGTTGATAAGGTGCATCAGTAACGATAGAAGCTATTCAGAATACAATTTAATTTAATATATTACAATCTAGTATATGCATTATTCCAATATAATGGGTATGTGGTATTTGCCTGATAAAGGAATAATTAGGCTTACAGTGTTATTAATAAGACAGTAATTATCACATCGCTTTGGGTTTCATGTATTAAACTTCAAAAAATGACAATTTCATAAAGTAGTGAATCATTAACATGCCGTATTTCATGATTATTGCGCATTGAGTTAAATCGTATAACAAAATAAAAAACAAAGCATATATACTTTATGACGTTTTTATACCTAGACCTCTACTCTATCAGGTCTAGACTCCATGTATATATTGATTTAATAATTTTTTTAAATAGCATTTGAAAAAATTTGGTTGGAATTGCAGACGAGTTATGACTTCTAGTATTTTTCTTTCTTGACACTCCATTGTGTCAAGTCATCATAATACCTTGGTGATTAGATTTGACATGCCCACAGATACCAGATTCGTGTGCTGGAAGTTGTCTTAGTCCAATGATACAGTCCTGCCCATCTACGTTTACCTGACCGTGTTTGTAACGGGGGATGGTCGGCTCAAGTCAGCTGTTCTTTAACATCGTGTCTGGAGTCCAGTTGGGCTTCATTGGGAAATAAGTTCGGTCGTTATTGGTGGGACTCTGTAACTGAATGTATGACAATGTGATGTACTAATTAAAATGTATTAGTAGGATCTAACTTGATTACTATTTGTTAAACAGTTTTAACATAAACTATATGTAAACTTGATTTATATTTCATTATGTTTTAGTTTAAAGAAACGTGAACACAATATTGTTGCATCCGTACAACCCACCATACGACCCATTGGAATAAGCGATGTCTTCAACCTTCCTTAGGAAACTTGCTTAACGCTAATTTAATGTTGTTACTGCTGTAATAATATTAGTTTATGAAGAAATAAGTTTTAATGTTTTTTGTTTTATATGTTTATATAAGTTTATGTTTTATAATGTTTATTTTTTATTAAGTTATAAAACATTGATAAGGGCCTTTATTACTCTTAAGTTATCAAAACCTTTATTAAGAATTAATAAAAATCTTTACTTTCAAGCATTTAAATGTAGATTATTGTGCTAAGTACATTTCAACCTTTCTCAGTCCTCTTCAGGCACTTTATCATGTAGTTTGTAATTCTTTTTTAATTTAAAATCTCACTATTTGAAAGAAATTAAATATATGAATTACTCTTTAAAAAATATGATTGTTTTAGTGTTCGAAAAATTCGTTCTACTTATGTCTTAGTTATTGTTTTTCTTTGTTTTTCAAATTTACAAGTTTCCATTTATTTTGACTGGTAATAAAGTCAAGTATTCTTTTTGTATTATCATCTGTTCATTTATAAAAAATATTCAATATTCCATATACAATAAATGTCTTTAGATAGTTGTTCATTATTAAGAAGATAACAAAAAAACACATATACTAATTGAGCGTGCTGAGTGTTCTGGCGGTTGTTGTCTACCTTCAATCATCTTCGTGTGCACCCCTTCATCTGATTATTTTATTTATTCTTAAAAACCATCGTCAAGTTATGGTGCGAATCATGGATTTCGAATGAGTGAGATGGAGTGTAGATGAGCGAATGTAGTCTTTGTTACAAATAAGGCCGACTATCCTTAGAAAATGTCATTAATTAATAGCCCAATGACAAATGAACAGCAGTGGTTATCAGCTGATCCTTCTCAAAATGTGTTATGATGTGATTGGGATCGAACTTGAGAACCTTTAGCTTATGAAGCTGGATTGAAACCAATTACGCTACGACATATATGCTATAGATTGCGAAATATGAGTGTGATGAGTGTAGATGAGCAAATTACTCATTGTTACAAATCTAAGGCCAACTAATCCTTAGAAAGTGTCATTAATGACCATTTTATCTAACTCACAGAATAGCTTCAAGAGGTGGTTGCTCAACATCTAAAGCTGTAAATAGTGTCATCCAGCTTTTTTTACATTCAAATTATATACAACAGAAAATGTGGGAGCGTCATCCCGATTATGATAAGGGTGTATATGATGATTTACTTTACAAATAATGTGTAGGAAATTTGCAAACAAATGTCTTACAATTGTTCATAAAATATCTCATGACGCTGAGCTTGTTGAAGGAAAAAACCCGACAGTTGCTTGGGTGTCTCATTAGAGCTTCTGGGAAGTATTGACTACAGATGTGATTCTCGCCATTCACTTCTGCATATAAGTCGTGGAATTTGAACCATTCTATCACATCCTCGCAGTTTATTGACACCTGAATGTTGTGTTATTTTAAATTAACCATTTTAATTAAGTATTTTTATTTAATGATATTTTTTGAGGAAATGTAATCTCTCAAGACAAAGACAAACATATCAATATATCAATTATTAGCTCTTAAACTCTGCTCGGTCCTTAAATACTTAGAGCCAGATTATTAAAACCAATTTCTGTTCCTATTCCTGTTCACTTTCCCAGTCTTTATTGACAGAATGACCGATTCGAGCAGAACAGAACGGAAAGGAATGGAAATATTAATCATTCTTCAGAATATACATAAAACAAAATTTTAGAAAACCATATTATCGACTCGGGCTATATGTGCTTGTCGTTGTATTGTGTTGTTAGTATATACAGCGAGCCATACTCGACCACCAAACAGCTCAGCCATGCTCTATTCTTTCTTACTATAGTTCAGTGAAATTTTGGCCAACTAAAATCTCAGGTAAAAGTTAGACGATATGGGTAAAGTATCTTTCCTCCATCAAAGATTTATTTCAGAGCAATGAATATCTTTAATATCTCCAACTGTGAACTGAAATGTCGTATTACCCCTCTCACTTACCCTTACACATACGTTGGTATTGAACTTCCCGCAACCTACCCTTTCAAGTAAATCGGTTATTGCGCATCGATATTCCTACCACCATGTTGAGGCGGTGGACAGCATAACAAGTAGGGTGACCGAAGATATGGCTAGAACGAGTTAATGTGGAGGTGTTACCTACGGTCGGGATCGGTGGTAGCAAGGAGGGTGTACTCCTACACGACGGAACCGCTCTCTCCTTATGCCTCCACATATGTATCGCTACGATCACCCTCAACTTGCAGTTGTCTTGCAGTTCTAGCAGTTTTAACTCACTTCCACCCCCTCCTACACAGCAAAACCACTCCCTCCTTATCCTCCACATCAATCTTTATTGCTCTAATAAAGATCTTTATTGCAATAAAGACATCCAGATCTTTATTGCGCGGCCGTCCGGACTCTGCCTTGAGAGTGACAGAGAATAGATTGAGGGCTGAGGGCAGTGCAGTTGACTGGAAAGAAAAGGTTATTGCTCCATTTGGTTCCGTTCTGTTCACGTTCTATGCAGTTCATAGATGTAAAGGAGCCAAGTTTAGGAAATGTTTAGGAAATGATAGAGTATAGGTCCCATACACGTAATTGGCCAGTGTCCTCAAATAATCTGGGAAAACTATGTAGAATGTGAAAATAAACATGACAAAATTCACAAGACAATGCATACGTGTATTCTATGGAAAATGCAACTGAAGTTGAATAACTTGGCAGCTACATTTGATAGTGGGCATACCTACACACCTACTGTGAATTGATTACAAAGCTATTCACAGGTATTTAATCGTAAAATTTCACTCCTAGTGGAATATTGGGTTTTGGGTGAGTTTAGCATCAACTAACTGTTAACTAGGTTGAACTAGTGATTTTAAACACTCTTTTACAAATTATAACTACATATAATTAAGATCTTGAGGGCACTATTGACCCACCCAATCCCACCCATTCTCGTATAGTGCTACTTGACCCACCACACCATACTCGTACAGTGCTATTGACCCACCCACCCACCCATACACGTCAATGTAGAGTTTGATTGATCTCTCTAATCAAACTAAGAATCACTCTCACCCTCTGCAGGCTTGTTTTACACTTTTAGCTAATTCACTCAGACCCTCAACTCTCATCAGCAAATCCGCTCCCTACTTGGCCTCCATGTAGATGCTCGCTATGATCACTCTTTGTAAGCTTGTCTGCGTGCGGACCTCTTGGGCCAATTATAAAGTTATTATTTTATAGATATATAAAATGCCACTCAACGTGTTTGCTTTTATTAAATAATGTCACCATACATAGAGTAGGAGGACAGCTATTAGTTTGTCACATTATGACTGCAGTTTAGTGAAAATTCCTCATTCTAAATAATTGGTTATCCAAAATTGAATATATAGTATCCTATTTGATGTTTATATAATGTTGTTTAATACATAATGTGCTCACACTACAGCTAAAAATTATATGAATTAAATATTAATTTTACGCAGTGATAAAGTTTTGCAATACAACTTCTCCAAAGAAAACTAACACAGAATAAATCTATACGTCATCAACGGCTGCGATGAAGTGAATTGTATGTGGTATCTACTGATATTTCCAGATATTTCTCGTAAAAAATAAATTTGATTCTGGGCAGAGAATACAGCCAGCTGTCAAGGTCTACCTGAAACAGTAGAAAAACTTTTTCTACTACTAATACTACAATGTATTCTTTTTTTTTCTTTCATAAATAAATTGGTAGCAAAATAGAACAACGTGCATTGACATATGTTGAATAATCATTTTTGTTAGTGGATACACAGCTAAGAAACATGATATGTTATTTGTATTAGTCTGTGGAAAATCCGGAAAATTACGAAGCTATGGAAAAACACGAAAAAGTTTGTGGGTACTCAAACATGTGCGAAAATTTCCCCTGAAAATGGATATCAAAAGGTTTTTTTCATCGAACCATTACTAAGCAAGTTAGCACCAGAAATGTGCAATTTCAGTAATCTTACATTATGTTAGGTAGGTTAGGTATTGATTAGGTTAGGTTCATTGTTTGGTTATGTTAGTTTTGGTATATGTTATGTTTGGTTTGGTCCATAGCACCCATACAATACTACAGTGCGTGTATGGGTGCCTTTTGCGTCATAGTTTATAATACTATAGGTACCATGAGGGTATTTTATTTGTGTAATGAGAAAGGTTTATGAATGATAAATGATGAGCTTTGAATAAATTTTTTTTCCAAAACCTTTTGCTGTATTGTTCTGTCTCAATTCATTGGTTCTGTTGTAAATTGGTAGTCCTTGTAAGGGGCGTTTTAATCTATTGACTAACACCGCCCATATTTATTTATAGTGTAGATATATATTTTGTAAGAAACTATTTATTTTAGTACTAAATAAGTGTATAAAATTGTATTGTAGTTATTACCTCTCGACAATTTTCAGGTGGTAGAAATTAATTAATCACTGTATTGTTAACGCTGTATCTGTAGATTAATTGAAATTCAAAAAAACTGCATCACCACTCGATAAAGTTTTACCAAATGTTATTAAAAAGAAAGTAAAATTGCTTTCTTACACAAAAAAAACTAATTGGAACTGTAAAACTATGACTGTTACTACCTCTATAAGACAAAATATAATAAATATAAAGTTAATACCGTAAATACAGGATGCTACAAAAAGGTGGGGCTGGCTTTGCATTTTCAGATTCTATGTGTGATTCTAAGCTTATAATGAAATATAATATTTTTTTCAATTTCCGCCTTGTTTAGCAGCTTGACACCATTTTTTTTTTTTTTTTTTTTTATAAAACAATTTATATCGTTGTTGTTGTTTTTATATTTACGATTGTTACAAAGCCAGTAAATGGGTTCATATTATAAGGGAGTATTTGATAAAAAAAATGTTATACTACAGTATCTTGATTATTTTCAAAATTACGGCTATTTTGTTTCTATTTTGACAAATGTTTAAAAAACCACTGGTTTTATTAAAATTGTATTTGACAGAAAACAGTTTTTAAATATTTTTACCTTTCCAATTATACCTCATTTGTAAAAATCTGTAAAGAAATAACAATTTTATGAACTAACATTAATTTACATGCAGTTCAAATTCTGTCAAATTAGTAGCCATTTAGTTTGCATGTAAATTAATGTTAATTCATAAAATTTGTATTCCTTAACAAATTTTTACAAATGAGGTATCATTGGAACGTTAAATTATGTAAAAACTCTTTTGTGTGTAACAAAATTTCTATAAAACCAGTGTTTTTTTTTTGTTTTTTTTTTTTTTATGTGTTGATATGTGTTCAAATAAATAGAAAATTACCGTAATTTTGAAAATAATCAACAGTTTAAAAATATATTTTTATCAAATACCTTTTAACATTAACTCATTTATTGAGTTTTGTAACAATCGTAAAGATAACAACAAAGATATAAATTGTTTTATGAAAAATCAAAATGGCGTCTAGCTGATAAACAAAGCTGAAATTGAAATAGTATATTTCATAACAAGAGTGGAAAGTGGGGTTTTGTATGTTCGAGACCATATGTTTGAAGTGCGAGACTTGTCGAGCACTTCGAATGATCGAGAACATACAAAACACTTTCACGCGAGTTTTGAACGATACTTTTCACTACACTACGGAATAAAAACAGGTGTAGTTGACTGTGGAAAATTTTCGGTTGTTAACAATGTTACTTTCGGTAGTAAACAATAGACAGCTGTTGAAAATATGATGTTTCGCAGGTTGTAAACACATAACGAAAACAGCTAAACTCATAGTAGTGTAGTGAAAAACATATTATACTCCATTATTAGCTTAGAATCACACATGGAATATGAAAATGCATAACCAGCCTCAACGTTTTGTAACACCCTGTATATTGCTTCTAAATTTACAAGAAACATAATTATTTTAATTTAAAAAAATAATGTTTGTACAAACAAAAGGCCAATTTGTGAAAACATTATGAATACATAAAGAGAAATAATACAAATTAAAATACAAGTGTAAATTTTACTATAGGATTTTAAGCAAGGGGCAATATTAAATATATTTAAACGAACTAACATACTCTGGCACTTCCCCTTCTCCTTCTGTTGAGTTAAAAATCTCCTGCCTCGTCTTGTATTCGGCGTCCCGGGCAGACGGTGATGGCTGGGAAGGGGATTAATGTGATAGGGGTTAGGCTGTCATTGATACTCAAGAGAAAGAGAGATCCTTGCCACTCCTTGTAAACGTCCAAAATGTACTTGTAACTCACGAAAAGACTGATAATCAACACCAAGAACCAGATGTACCTAGAAAAAAAAACATTCGTGAACTTGGCACTACGAATTAACTCTAGGATCCAGATGTACCTAGACAAAATAATTCTATGTATATGGCACTCATGAACAGACTGATCACCAGCATCAGGACTCAGATGTACCTAGACAAGAAAACCTCGATGTTCTTTACACATAAAAATCAGGATCTAGATGTACATAAACACGAAAAACTCGATGTACTGGCATTCACGAACAGACTGTTCATCAACGTTTGGATGAAGAGGTACCTAGACCAGAAAATCACAATGTACTTGGCACACTTGAACAGGCTAATTAACATCAGGATCAGCATGCTGCACCTAGTAAATAAAATTATGATTTACTTGGACCTCACAAAATGACTGATCAGTAACAATTGTATCAATATGTTCCTAGACAAGAAAAACTCAATGTACTTTGTTCTCACGAACATACTGATCACCAACACGAGGATCCAGATGTACCTAGACAATTAACTCTTGATGTTCTTGGCACTCACTAATAGACTGATCATCAACATTATGATCAAGATGTTGTAATATACAACATTTGGAGTGGTAATATACATTTGTATATCTAAACGTTTAAATTGGTTGAGGAATACATTTGAGGTAAGAGCGAGTGCTGTGCGTGTGGGTTGGCGAGTAGTATGGTAGTTAAGGTCTACAGGGACTATATGTTATGGAATAACTTAAAACCTTTATGACTACAAAGTCTTTAATCAGAATTAGAGGGGGTTTCTCTCTATAAAAAAATGAAATTTGATAATTTGCTTGGTACAAATTTTTAAGAATGTTTTGTAAACAAAATGGGAATTTTCTCCATATTTTAATATTTAAACTTTTTATTTTGGATAAAAATAATTAGTAATATCTAGACTTTCTACCATGCAGTTTAACAGATATGTTATTAATGGGATATTATTTTATTTGTTTTTGTTATAGTACACAGTAGCCAAACTTGATTACTTTTTAAATATATTTAAATCATATTAGAGAAAACAGCTGTTATTTAGAATAAAATAGTTTATATATTGTAAATATGGAGTAACATGAAAAGTTGAATATTGTTTTTATGTTAATTTATTAAGTGAACTGTCAGTAAATGTTACAAATATAGTTATTAAAGTATGGTTTTGTAAAAATATACTGAGTTCTGAATACTCCAGTTTATAATATAGTGGCGACCGTGACAGGACATTTTTACAAGCTAATCTAGTACAAAGTATTGGTAAGAATAGTTACTATTATGGCTGAAGACTTAAAAACATTGAAATTAGCACGAACTCAGTTTAGAAGGCAGTTTACTAAAAGCTATAATGAGCTGGACACAGTAATAAATGAGCCTAACCTAAATGTCAAGATTAATGGTTATTATATGAAATTATCTGACATTGTAGATAGGCTATTCAGCAAAGATGACCAGATTTAAACTATGATATTAGTTGAAGAAGACATCAATGAAGATGGTTATTCAACTGAATGTGACACTGTATAGGAGTACAGACGCAGATAGATTTCAATGAAAGCCAATTATGAAACACTTCTGGAAGCAAACATTCACATTGGATCAAAGTAGAACCTAAGATGTAGCCTAATCGAAACTTTAACCTACAAAAACTGAATTTAATTGAATTTGATGGGGACGTTAGGAATTGGATTCTGCGAAGGACCACAACAGTGTCAGTTTAAACTCTTGTTTAGAAAAAGACCTAAATTTAGTTGAACTAATCCCTCCGCTCATCATGAAGTTTCGTCAACATCAGGTTGGTGTCATATCTAATATCAAAAAGGCATTTCTGCAGATTAGCTTGTCAACTGCAGATAGAGATTATCTAAGGTTTCTTTGGTGGAGTGACTACGAAAAGAAGAGCGTGACTACTTTCAGGCATTGCAGAGTTGTATTTGGTGTCACATCAAGCCCTTTTCTATTAGGTGCTACAATTTCACATCACTTGGACGAGGCACCTCTAGAGATGAAGGAGACAGCTGAATGACTCAGAACCTCATTTTATGTGGACAATTGTGTCACCAGTGTTGACTCGGTTAAATCATTGAATCCTTTTGTTAAAGAGTCTTCAACCTTAATGAATTCAGGCAATTTGAATTGAGAGGTTGTTGCAGTAATGTACCTATCAGGGCGACCGACTTCGAAGACAACTATTCAGGGGAAAGTACGGTACCTCTTCTGGCATGTTATGGGATACTCGAGAAGAAATTTTATTTTGTGATATTAGATCACTGTCAACTGCAGAGGCACGAGTTACTAAGTGGAGCGTTCTTTCTGTTGCACAGCGCCTATTTGATGTAGTGGGATTCACAAGCTCAGTATCTTTAATACCAAACTTTCACTTCAAGAAACGTGGGCGATAAAACTTACTTGGGATGAAGAACTTCCATATGAAATTCTGTGTAAGGTTTTGAAGTGGTTGAAAGAAATAAAATGGGTGGAACATTGTCGCATCCAGAGAACTCTCAGCTACTTTCCAGTGACTCCTAATGAAATCACCATTCATGTATTTTGTGACGCTAGCAAATATGCATATGCTGCTTGCATATTTGTGAGAAGTAAATGTGGAGATAAAGTCGATGTGCAGCTGGTGAGTGCAAAGTCTTGTATAGCTCCACTGAAGCAGATAACAATCAAAAGATTGGAGTTGCTGGCAGCGGTTATTGGGTCCTGGTTCTATGTGCAGGCGCAAAAGGGTTTGAACTTAAGTTCTAGGTGTTACTTTTGGACAGATTCGACAACTGTTCTAACGTGGATCAGAGTTAAAGAGACCTGAAATACTTTCGAAGGCAACAGGTGCAAGGAAATCTGCCAGGCTACAGACAAAGATGATTGGCACCACGTTCTAGGAGACATGAACGCAGCTGACCTTCCGTCACGAGGTTGTAGAGCTGAATTGTTATATAAGAGTAGGTGGTGGGAAGGACCAGCATGGCTCAGTGAAGATGAAAGTAAATGGCCTATGACTAGTCCAGAGATTGATGATAAGGAAGCTTATCTAGAAAAGAAGAAGACTTTAACTTCTACGGTTGTAATGGAGAGTTACAATTTTACAGATTGTCTGTTGTATTTCTCACGGTATTTAAAGGTTCTATGGATGTTCGCTTGGATTATGAGATTCATTAATAACTCTTTGCCTAACTTTATGTCAACGAGAGGTGAGCTGAATATTACTAAAATAAATTCAGCTGAGATCAAACTTATTAAATGTATTCAAACCAAGTGTTTTCAGAAAAAGAATGAAAATCTACTGAAGAATCTTTCAGTTTTCACCGATGAAGAAGGACTTTTGAGAGTTAGAACGAGATTAACTTTGAGTAATGACAGTGAAAACTTCAAGACTCCAATATTACTGCCATCAAATCATCCTCTCGTAACATCACTGATAATGGAGAAACATACTCGTACATAGCATCAGCACACAGGAGTTCAAACACTTCTTATTATTTTAAGGGAACAGTTTTGGAATATTAGGGGAAGGAAAACTGTTCGAAATGTTTTGTTAAAATGTGTCAAATGCAAGAGACATAAGATGAATGCAGGGACTACTCCTTTTCCTCCTCTCCCAACGGAAAGGATTTCAGATAGCAATGCATTTCACAACATAAGGATTGATTTTGGGGGACCACTTTATCTGAGAAATGGAAACAAACCTGAGTATTATTCATACATACTCAGGTTTGTATGAATAATATTGAGTATTATTCATACAAACATTCATACATGGAAACAAACATTGGATAGTATTATTCACATGTTCTGTTTACAGGGCTATCCATCTGGAGTTGATTGAATCTTATCAACTGACGCATTCATCGACGCACTGCGAAGATTTATCGCTAGAAGGGGACGACCTTCTATTATTTTCACAGACAATGGCACTAATTTTGTTAGTGCGAATAATCTTCTCGACAAGTTAGATTGGAAGCAGATAACATTGAAGTTTGAAGTTAGCAAAATCCTTTGGAAATTCAACCCTCCCAGTGCTTCATGGTGGGGAGGCTGGTGGGAAAGACTCGTGAGAACGGTTGAGGAATTGCTGCGTAGAAACCTTGGTTTGGCATCTCTTTAACTATGAAGAACTGATGTTTTTGTTGTGTAATCGTGAGGCTGCCATAAAATCAAGACCATTGACTTATGTTTCAGATGATATTGTAAAATTACAACCTCCTACTCCTTCAATGTTTCTGCAGCCAATTGTAAAGAGTAATGTTTGTGATTTTGATCAGATCAACATGGCCTGCCTCAACAAGTGTGTGCGCTATGTTCAAAAACTCAGAGAAGCTTTAAGAAGCGGATTTTGGAAATATTATTGATTCATATTCTAAATAACAGCTGTCTTTTCAATCTAATTTAAACATATTTAAAAAGTAAACAAGTTTGGCTACGTTGTACCATAACAAAAATAAATAAAATTATATACCATTCATAACAAGATCAGTAGTCCAATTATATTCTGTTCTGATGAAGTTTTCGATTTTTTTACAACATAAGTAAATTTGTATGTATATTTTATAAAACACAGATGATAAATTAATTCTCTGATCATTTACCTGTCAGAACTCTGTCGCCCCGGTTCTCCGACGTTCCTAAAACCAGGAATGCTTATGTTGTTCCAAAAGTCCTTCACATGTTTTCTCAACACGTTCAAAGCTGAGTGCCTTTAACAATAATGACATTTAAAAAGAAAACCTTAAAATTCTTGACTATTTTTAAGTGACATTTGTTGTACATTTGATATTTATGAATAATTTTGTGTGTACACACAAAATAAAAGTAAAACGTATAGTTGTTTGAGATTAAACATACCTCATGTCACGTAATGATCTTTACATACCTCATGTATTCCTCGTAAGTGACGTGATGATCTTTAGCTTCCTCGAGAGGTGGAATATCTTCTTCCGAGTTCAACGGAACAATTCCAGCCATTTTAGAAGAGGAAATTAGCACCTGCTCCTCAAGAGCATGAACTCTATGAAAATATGAAACAAATTATGAAATTTGATTACCTGTTACATTATTTCCATTACTATTATCATCATAATTTATCATAGTTAAGACTCTGGTGATCAATATATGTGATATAATACCACGGGCGGATGTTAACTAATGAGTGAAGTAATTGTTACCATTAAGCTTTCACAAACAGTAACCCTCTCCCTCTCTGGTTTAAATCCTAAACCAGACCACAACTCAACATGGACATTAAGTTCTCCAGTATTGTCTACGCCGTTGGCAACTAAAGTGGTCGAAGATCAGAAAATAGCACTTACAATCTCCACAGACAATTAGCACCTACGTAGCTGGGTTCCATTATCACGCTTCAGCTATACACAACAATAACATTCTAATATTTAATTTCTTGAAAATATTGACACTAAACAATGATTTTTTCGTTAAAATGATTCAAACAGAAACTGCCTATAAATATCTAAGTAAGGTTGTTAAATATAGTTGTTACATGTTTCGTACAAATTAAATAAGCAAGCTAATATATTTTATTTTCAAACTTACTTCAAGTCAGTTTGTAGTAACAATTCAATTAAAATAATGAGCTTTATAAGATACTATAGATTGAAAATATGCAATTATTTTAATTTAAATATGTGGATAAGTTGTGCACCTCATTTCGACGCAAAGTTGGAACGTAACCCAAAATCCCATTCTTAAATAAATGAACAAATACTCGTAGTTGAATCACTGTTGTTTAATACAACGTTTTAATTTAGATTATTATTCTCTTAAACATTTAAGAAATTACAATTAAGTACAGCTTCCGGTAATGACCGCGTTAATGTGTTATTTATTATACTTATATCTCCAAACGTTTCGCCCATGCTGTGATGTGGCATCCTCAGTGGTATCTCTAAAAATGAAGTGGCAATATATCCTCTCGTAAAGCTCTGTGTTAGTATACATAGGTTAAACTAATAGGTTGATTTCACCGATATTCAAAGAATATTTTAGGCTTGCAAAAATTGATGATAATGACAAATCAGTGGTCATAGAACATTGTCCAGTTACTAAACATGGGATTATATTCAATAAAACCAATGTTCTGGCTATAAAAACTACTCCTTAAATTATCATGTTAACTACCTGTTCTCAATCATCTTGAGGTAATTGTAGTCCATAATTGTTTTCGTTGAATTTTTAAGTTCCTTTTACGCAAATTAGTCAAGTGCTCTTTCTGACCCTGGAACATTCAATTCAACAGAAACATATTTATTTTCAATATCCCATTTTACAGTAACATTTCGTGTTTTATATTATTCACTGCCTTAATGTTTAAATATTACAAAAACTAAGCCTTTATTTGTACTCTGTTCATTAATCAGATTTAAAATATATTCAACAACAGTAACCCCAAGCACATCATAGGTGTTTGACATGTCAAATCTCGTAGCAAAAGAAAAATAAACATAAAAGTAACGTAAATTATATGTTTATTTAATTTACAAACATAATATCACAAAAATATCACAAACATACCCTTTGTATTAAGTTGAAGTAAAAAAATTAAAAGGGTTAGAATGGAAAATTAACGTAGGCAAACAGAAACAAAACTTTAAATTATTACAATAATTCAGTGTATACTGAATTTTGAGTATAAAGAAATCATTGTCTAATTAAAGAATCATAAAATACATTGAAATAA
The DNA here is from genome assembly GCA_035578905.1 of Stictocephala bisonia. Lineage (NCBI taxonomy): Eukaryota > Metazoa > Arthropoda > Insecta > Hemiptera > Membracidae > Stictocephala > Stictocephala bisonia. The sequence continues at coordinate 513,357 of JAQJVL010000466.1, read as the reverse complement.
GTAATATATTTATCTAGTATAATACTGATAGCTCTACTAGTTGAATACTAGTGTAAACTGAATGCAAAACCAACGTGATTTTTTTAAACTACATTGAAATAATGGTAGTAAAAAAATCGATTTAATCTAAATAAATCAATGAATACACAACTATAAGAAACGAGAAGAGATTGGGAAACAGTCACATAGCAAACGAACCGAGCTTAGCGTGACTTCCGATACAGCCACTAGCTCTCTGCCATATACCCTTCTCCAAACTCAACACCCTCCTCCGCCGTTTTCTTTTTCTCTCTTTCGACCAAGTGGTGGTCACACGAAGATCTCAAAATTTGGAAAACTGTTATCTGACTTTTTAATATTGGCATTTCGCTTCTTAACGATGTTTATTCATTGACTCTATTTACCACTTGTTATTTTATACTATAATATTATGTAATACATGAAAATATGTAATATGACATGCAATATTTGCTAACTATACATTACTTGATGATAAATAGAGGTGCACATATTTGTTATGTAAATCCGTAACACTTCACTGACAAGTAATCGAATGTATTCCTTAAGTTTGTGTTAATACGTACACGTGTAAAGACGTGAAAATAAATCTTCCTCAGTTTCCTTCCAAGGTTAAAAATACAACTCATCATTAAATGCATAACACTAGGTCAAGTGTTACAAGTGAGAAGACCTCTTCTACTAAAATCTATTTCATCAGACCTGGAGGAGACAACCATGTTTAATGACAGTTATGGAGACAGTATTTGTAAAATGTATGGATAGGCATAATATGTATTAAAATTAAAGTTAAGATCAGTATCCCAATAACAGTATATGAAGCCAAAAATGTTATTAATTATTGGAAATGTTTATTTTCTATATTTATTTATACACATATGAGTAATGTTAACGAAAGTGATTATGTACAAATTGCATAACCAGTTTTAACTAGGAAACCATATAGTGAACCATGTCAGTTTACGCAGACTCAATAATAATTAATTACCGAAAGAAAGTATTATCACTATCGATCATTTCCCATAAGAAAATCGGTTGAACTACATCATGAGGATGATTCAATTTTACTTTATCTTCTCAAAAATCTTAATTTTTCCTGCATGTGCATGTTTAATTTCTTCAGTCCACCGTTGTCATATTGTTTGTTTAGCATCTATTTCAAATGTAATATTCATTATTTTGTTATTGCACTCAGATCTCTTATAAAGAACCTTTATTCCAATATGTTGTAGCTCCTTTTGTGCTTCTTTCAACCATTGTGTGACAGTTTACCCTCCTTTAATTATATTGAATGTTTCTTTTTAATTATATGTTATTCATCCTGTATATGTATGTGTAGAATTGTGCCAATCGTTTTCTGACCTCGTTTTTAGCTGTGTTTGTTTTTACGTACAAATCAAATAAAATATCTATTATAAAAATAGTTCTTAAAAAACTACCTCAACTTACCACAATTTACAAATCTGATAACAACAAAAAGTATACGATATATAATCAAAAAATTCACAAAATAAGAAACTTAGCCAACGTTCAACCACATTATGTGACTAAAATGAACTTGAAACTACGTGTGCGTGTCTAAAACGACACGCGTGTCCTCGCTAATTACTCATTTCATCAATGATTTCAACGATAATTAACATATCCAACTACATTAATTACAAAAAAGTACGTGGTATAAATGATATACAGTAATGAGGGGCTAGGAAATATCGGTTGGGCGTTTTCTGTCATTGTGTAGAACAAAACCAAACTTTTTTAGACCAGCTGTATACGTCATTCTCAACTATAATCAAAGTAAAATCAGATATAATATAAACTTCCAAGTTGAGTAAGTATGACTATATATTGAAATTGATATTTCTCTACAACCTAAAATAAAATATAATATAACGTTAAAAGTTGGATAAGTTTGACTAAATATAAAATATTATACAACATTACATTACATATCTTTTCAGTCATATTATTGAACATAGTTGTTTCAGTACATATCCACATATATAATATTCTAGAGTGGCTAAGATGTTTTCAAGTAGTTGTATTGAAGGGTACGTGAGTAAACTCCAAGGATTTGTATCCTAGGGTACGTTTGAAGTAGATGTACTAATGTGGGTGGACTCAAGATTCTTTTCCGGATTAATTTTAAACAGTTACTTTAAAATTTTTAAAACATAAACGTTCTATAAATAGTAAAAAAATATTCACAATGCTAAACCGACGTTATATCTAGACAGCAAAGATATCCCCCCAAAGGAGATAAGGGAGTATAAATGACATTTACGTAAGACATAGTAAATTATTCAAAAAGTCTAAATGTGCGTTTGATAACATTGGGGTGGACTGTTTTTACGTAAACGGTCTGCTTAAATGCCGTAAAACTGTGAACATTTTATGTCAATATGATTGATTAGTAATTTAAAAAAAAAGCAATCTACGGAAAACTACTTCTAGATCCATGCAGTTATGTAATATTTCATGTGTTTTGTGTAACAACGTTTCGTTTAGTCCAAACTCTGTTTGTAATTAATTGTTATGAGTACCAGAATTGGTCGTTTTGACACCCATACATACTGGCCCATCACATGGAAGACCATTTGTCAACGAAGTAGTGGTAATTACTAACAGTTTCGATAACAACCACCAGAATTTAGCGTACAATATTTTAAACGTTTGGTACGCAAAGTGTGCAGGGGTGTTCCCTTGTTAACACACTACTATATGATTAAAATGTTATTGGTCAAGCCCGTTAACATATTACCTCTTAGATTTCGTTAAATGTGTCGTGGCCCCTCCCCACCCAATATGATTGTTAAGTGCAACAACAACTTAAATCAACTAACATTAAATTTGTGCATTTGAGAAATATCCAAACAACTCTCGAACTAATAACGTCTATCTGAAATATACGTTTGAACATGAATTGTATGAACATTTACATTGTTTTCTTGTCTAAATTTACATTCCAGGTAAGCCCACATAAAAATGAATCTTTCTAGATCTAGGGTTCTTGGGTAAATTTATAATTTTTTTTTTTCAAAGATGTCAAAGGTCTTACAGCTCTACGGCTACTGAATTTAATCTATTTTTACTTCACTCGCCAGTTCACATGAGATCTACTGAACGTTACTGTAAGAGTAAAGTAGTGAACGTAAAACACTGAAGAGTAAAGTTATTGTTATTTTACACTCCAACAAGCCTGTATATCAATCTGTGGAGATAAGTGGATCATCTAATCTCTGCTGGAAAAGTTTTCTGGTTATCAGTTGAGCCAATGCTGTGGGGAACCTAGCTCAGAGTTCGAATAGCAAAGTTCTTTATCCAATGAAGCGGACGTGGAGAGCACTCCCCCTCCTCTGCCCCATATGTATCAACCATTACCAAACTCACACAGATTACAGATCCTTTCAGGTTAACTTTTACAGAAATATCAAATACGTGATAGATTGTTAAAATTTTGAGGTTAAGATTTTTGTATGTATCGTATTTTAGACTTGTTAGTCTAAAATATTTCACGTGATAGCTATTTTAAGGGGTGATGGGCTGACTTCAGACCAGCGAGGGAGTGTGTACTATGCCTACGTGCAATAACTGTTGGAGTATGTTGTTTTTCGTGAGAGCCTCATTGGCTCACCTTTGGTATGCCAACTCCATCACTCACTGCACTCGTGTCGTCTTGGTCTTCGGCCTCGGTAATACCGGTTTGTAGTACGTTTTATTTACTGCACCTTGGCCTTTAGACTCGTCCTATTTATTCGACTACAGAGTTAAATCATAATATGTAAACTTATTCACATATTTTACTCACTGTACTTTCACTGCTACTATTTTATTAGAATTAAGTCCAATGCTAAGTTATTATACTATGCTATTACTTAGGCTATTGCAAAAGTATTCTTTTATTTGTGTTTATCTAACAGCTCATGATTATCAAATAAATAAAATAACTGCACTCATTACAGTTTTGATTTTTAAGTCCAGTATGATGGAGTCCTACAGTTTGGTGTGAATAACACCATGCCTAAAACACTCCTTAGGAAAAATACGAGTGTTTTACTCGTACATAACTTCCCAAAATACCATGACGATCCGATTAATGTTGTAGTAATATATTAAGGACAGACAGACCAACTACTTAGATATATGCCAAACTAAACTTATACAATAACATAACTAAACTATAGCCCAAACTGAACTTCCACCGAATGCAAACCTGCTCTCTATAACACTATGAAATATCGAACCTCCTGAAACAACATTCATAAATAATATGAATAAACGATTTTAACAGCTGTTTAGATTGTATAAACATCATTTTCTACTTTTCGACTAATTTAAATCTCTCTCCATGTTATTTTTATGTCTAAAAAGGTAATTTTAAGGGATCCTGTGCTCCTTCTGGTTGAAAATATTTCACAATGAAGATCTTATTTCACAGTTATGAGTAGGGAAGATATTTTGACCCCTCAATCGTTTAAATTGATCAAGATATATTTGGCAGTAGTTACATTAACAAAAACGGCTTCACATATTATATATAAAGATCTAGGACCTTTTCCGTTAGTTCACTACCACTTTATAAATATTCTATTGCTCTAAAACCTGTTCACCACTTATTTTTACGCTCACTGTGGCATTCCTTATTGGCTAGGAATCCGATATCGCTGGCCTTATCTTATCGCTTTCCAAGAACTAACATACGGAGAGCGCATTCGGTGGTAAGTAAATCATTGGATTTACCAGTTTGTGATCAACTTTAGTTCAACCTAACCTAATAGTAATTGTGATAAAAAGTAGTGGTATTGAATTAACGAAAATAATAGTGGTAGTGAGTTAATGGAAAATTTCAAAGATTTAAGAATTTGTAGTTAATTAGATGACACTAATAGCAATGTACTAACTCCGCTGCATCGGTCCCAAGCCCGGGGTCTCATCTTTCCCATAACCGATGAGAAAGGAGGAGGGTACCTTCCCACAGCTCTCAGTGTGATCCCGATACTTAGAGCACTCCTATCCCATTAATTCCTTATCCTACCAAACATCCACTCTCCCGTGCCGTACCATGTCCGGGGTAGGCTTTCAAGCTAATAAAGACTTGCCTGCATGTGCATGACAGGGGCCTTTAGGCGACCCCTTCAATTGCACTGGAGGTTCTTCTTAACCTGCCGCCCCTTGATCTCTTCATTATTGGGGAGGCTCGGGCGGCGGCTTACAGGCTTCAACTGACTGACCACTGGAGGGGGTCCTGTACAGGTCACTCCTCAGTGGTCAATCTAGTAAACGATGAGGTACTCTCAATGAAGTTTTGACCTTTATTGGGACTAAGTATCTTTTCACCAGACCCCCATACTGTGGATTTCAGGTCGAGGGAGTACTGGGACGCTGTTAGTAGTCCGGTTTCTTCTCACGACCGAATTGTATGGTTCACAGACGGATCAAGAATGAGCAACAGAGCTGGATTTGGTGTCTATACTGGCGACCCTAGGACCAACGCTAGCGTGAGCCTGGGAGCGTATGTGATAAATATTAAACCTTGTTTTCGTTTTAATATTATTTATTTTAGAGTAAGAATTACAAAAATATGTCGTGCTCTTAACTTTTCTTAATAACAACTGAACTGACAATTGTGTCTCTATGACAACATAAATAAAAACAAATAATTGCAGATGGTGCCAAAGTGCTAAATTTTAATTAGTCACTTAACACGCCCTTCTCAAATTTTGCACTTTGACAATTATTAGTCCCATTGCATCAACAAGACGATAATGTGAAGGTCCCTGGAAGTGGTTTCGTGAGAATGTCAGCAGGCATTATTGTAGATGGAATATGCCTCAATTTTATTTCGTTATTTCTCACCAATTGACAGAACAAAATGGTATCTTGTAGCAATATGTTAGTACGTGAGTGACAAGTAGCATTTTCTGCAATGTACTTTGCTCCACGGTTGTCAGTACCAAGATTTACCATTGACAAATCATTTAATTTTAATTCTAACATCAAATTTCTTAGGTAATAGTGCTTCACGAGATGTTTCTGATAAAGCCACGTACTCTGATTCTGTTGATGATATTGCAACTGACTGCTGTTATTCGAACGCCATGATATTGCAGCTCCACTCAACATGAACACATATCCTGTATATGAAATTCAATCATTTCATCATTGTGCATGGTCAGCATCAGAAAATCCTTGGATTCCCAACTGATCTTTCTTGTACACTAATCCAATAATTCTGGGTACCTTGTAAATAGCGCAATACACGTTTCGCTGCTGACCAATGAACTTCTGGTACTTATCGTTAAATTGTGACAGTCTATTGACAGTGAACGTGATATCTGGGCGAGTAGCAATTGCCAAGTACATTAATGATCCAATTAACTGTCGAAATGGCTTTTCTTCATCTTTCTTCGATGCTGATTTCCTTCTGGTAACTTAGCTTGAGATTCACTAGGAAGTTCGTACTGGGTTGCATTCTTCCATGTAAAATCTTTTTAAAAGATCTTTTACATATTTTTGTTGATTTAACTCAATATTTCCATCAACTTGATTAATTTCCAATTCCCAGACAATGTCGTGCTAAACCAAGATCTTTTATTTCAAATCTCTTTGCAAGTCCAGCTTTAAATACTTTCAATATCTGTCTTATTTCTTGATATAATATAAAATATCATCAACGTATACAACCAAAATTGTATATTGATCCTCACTCATATTGTAGTAAAAACATGTGTCACTAGCTGCTGAAGTTAATCCAAGGTTTTCTAATTCTTCATTCAATATTTTATTCCATTGACGACCAGCTTGCCGCAGACCATATAATGCCCTTTTTCAATTTACAAACTTTGTTATCTTGTGATAATTTTTGGAGCATCTCGTAAGCAATTTTTCCTAAATTACTGTTTTGACCATCCTTTTCAATAATTTCTTTTAATGCTTCTTTAATAAATTCTGGCAGTTCCATAAATATTTCTTCTTCTAAAAATCCATTTAAATAAGCTGCTACAACATCTATTTGATAAACTGGTAAACCTTCACGTACAGCTAATGCCATCAAAAGTCTGATAGAATCCAACCTAGCTACAGGTGCAAAAGTATCAGTGAAATCTATTCCTTGTCGTTGTGTAAACCCTCGAGCAACAACTCGAGCTTTTCTTCTTTCAAGTGTTCCATCTGGCTTAAATTTGTTTCGAAGTACAATTTTACAAGTAATAAACAGCTCTGTCTTTTGGACGATCAACTATTTCCCACGTGTTATTTTTAATTAAACCACGAATCTCTTCAGTAATTGCTTCCATCCACTCAAGTGCTTTATCTCCAGCCATCGCTTCTTTCAAGGTTATATCAATAAGATTTGCTTCTTCAATTATTTCTTCTTCATGTTCTGTTGCATCAACAAATATTTCATCATCACTTGGTTCTTCTTGCATTTCGATATCTTCATTATCATCATGTTCCTCTTGGTCGTCGTTTATATTTGCTGCTTGTCCAGTGTTATAAATTTTTCTTGGTCTTCCTCTTCTACCTGTTTTCTCTATCCGTGGTCTTCCCGGTTTTCGACGTGAAATACGATTTGGTGTACAAATTTCTTCATTAATTTCATCATTTTCAATTTCTTCATTTTCATTTTCATTTTGAATTGGCATATGAACACATTCAATATTTTCTTCATTTTTATCGAAAATTTTATCATCTTTTACTTCATTTAAAAATTGATCTTCAAGAATTTGTACATCTCTTGCAACTACAACCTTTCTTTCAATTGGAATCCATACTCGATAACCTTTTGATTCTTCTGAATAACCGTCTAAAATACCTTCCTTTGAACGCGGATCAAACTTTGATTTCCCTAATTGTTTTTCTAAAACAAATGATTTTGCTCCAAAAACTTTTAGATTACTTAAATCAGGTATTACTTTATTCCAAACTTCAAATGGAGAATGATTATCCAAACTAGATGTTGGACATCTGTTTCTTAGATAATTAGAAGTAGCTACTGCCTCAGCCCAAAATCCATGACTCAATCCAGATTGAATTAAAAGACATCGCGCCATTTCAATTAATGTCCTGTTTTTCCGCTCTGCCACTCCGTTTTGCTGTGGTGTATGGGGAACAGTTAGACGTCTGGAAATACCATTCTTCTTTAGGAATTCATCAAACTCTTTATTACAATATTCTGTTCCATTATCGGACATCAAACATTTAATCTTAACAATTTGTCTGAGTTTCAACATGTGCTTTATATTCTTTAAAAGCTTGAAGAACATCACTTTTAAGACGTAGAAATTTAACATCACACCATCGTGTACTGTCATCGATAAATGTTACGAAATATCGAGCATGTCCTAATGATTCTACTCTTGACGGTCCCCAAACGTCAGTGTGTATTAGGTTCTAATTTCGCTGTACATCGTTCAGACTTCTTAGGAAATGGTAATACAGTCATTTTTCCTTTTAAACATATGTCACATGCTCCAATTTCTTTTCTTCATTTATCTTCATACCACTAGCTAATTCTTTTCTTGAAATTTCTAACAGATCTTCTTTATTCAAATGTCCCAGACGATGATGCCATAACTTCAATCTTGCTGAATTATTATTTATTGCCGCATTTGCTTGCTCTTCACTGCCACAAACATAATATAAATTTCCAACTCTTTGTGCTAACAGTTTTATTTCACCATCTTTTCCAAAAATAGTTGCCCCCAGTTTTAGAAAAACTGACAGTATTTCCATGATCCGTAATTCTCGCAACAGATAACAAATTAGTTCTTAATTCTTTTACCAATACGTATCATTAAGTTTTACCGACCTATTTGATTTTCCATCTGTAGTAAAAACACGAGCAGTTCCTTTTGCTACAATTTCAGTTTGTGCATCGCTGGCCAACAAAACATTTCCATTTGTTGACCGTCATATTAATGAATACTGCTTCATTATTACACATATGAGATGTACAGCCACTATCTAAACACCATCGACTATCACTTGATACCTGCTTCGTATGAAGAGCCTCTTCCGTTACTTGAAACGCATCTTCGACTTGAGCTTCAACTTTTGATGAATATTCTTGCTTTTCATCATTTGCTCTGTCTGGACAATCAGCTGCTTTGTGCCCAATTTTATTACAGATGAAACAATTATACTTAAACGGCTTGTTTAAATTACCATCGTTTCTGCGTTGCCCTCCTTGATATCCACTTCTTTGATATCCACCTCTCTGATATCCATTTCCTTGATTTTTACTACCTTGAGGTCCACTACTTTGAGACGGTTTAAAATTTTTAAAGTTTTGCTTGACCCACATAACCTCTGAATTATCCATGTCAATTGACTTTGAGCATCATACTTTTCAATAACCTTTTCTCTAAGTATATCTGGTTTAGGCAATTCATTTTGAGACTCCATAGCACATCTGAACATTTCAAAACTTGAGGGCAATGCATTAAGAAGTAATGTTGACTGTAAATCATCAGCATTTCGACTCCCATAGCTGACAGCTTAGATATTATGTCAAAATATTCCATCAGTTGAGTATGAAAATCACCGTTGTCTATTATCTTGTAAGATGTCACACGTTTGAGTAAACTTGCTCGTTTTACCGGTCCCGTAGATGCATATTCTGATTTTAACTTGTCCCAAATTTGTTTTGAAGTATTTAAACCTTTTACCATTCGTAATAAACTTGGATCAATAGCAATTATTAAATCTGACTTAGCTTTAGCATCTTCTTCTTCCCACCTTTCACCTTTTTGAGCCGATGCAGCATCATCTTCAACCAAAGCGGGTTTTGGTTTCTTGCCACTTACATACATCCATGTACTGTTTTTTACCATTACAGCTTCAATTTGCATAGCCCACGTATCATAATTTCCTTTTGTAAGAGGCTTAATTGTACTTGACGATAACGACATTTTTTTTTTTTACTTTTTACTCTTATTAACAGCGATCTGGGCCCATAACCTGATAAATATTAAACCTTGTTTTCGTTTTAATATTATTTATTTTAGAGTAAGAATTACAAAAATATGTCGTGCTCTTAACTTTTTTTAATAACAACTGAACTGACAATTGTGTCTCTATGACAACATAAATAAAAACAAATAATGCAGATGGTGCCAAAGTGCTAAATTTTAATTAGTCACCTAACAGTATGGCACCGTTTTCCAAGCTGAAGTCGCCATACGTTTAGCGCAAACCATGAGAGGGGTTTGCGGGAAACATATCCACATCCTCTCAGACAGTCAGGCGGCCTTAGGGGCTCTTGACTCCTGGAAGGTGTCGTCTGGTCTAGTCTGGGAATGTGTGGAGTCCCTCAGCATCCTGGGCTCAAGAAATCAGGTCTTGCTGGAATGGATCCCAGGACATAGGGGATTAGAAGGCAACGAGCAGGCCAATGCCTTGGCTAGGGAAGGTGCTAGCAAGCCCTTCATCGGTCCTGAGCCGGCCTGCGGCATTTCGGCTGCAGCTGTCATAACAGCAATCAAAAACTGGGTCAGCGCCAGACATCTGGAAAGATGGCGGCGGTTCCCAGGGCAAAGACTCGACAAGGTTCTTTTCAGAAATCCTTCCCAGAAGTTAACAAAGTCACTTCTTGGGTTGAGTAAATTGCACGTCAAGCTGGTGGTGGGACTCATCACCGGTCACGGCAAATTCCGGAGGCATCTAAGAACAGTGGGACCCTTTACGGAGGATCCCATTAGTCGCCTCTGTGGGGAGGACGAAGAGTCGGCAGAACACATTGTCCTGGAGTGTGAGGCTCTTGGTGCCAGGAGAAGAGTACTTTTTGAAGGCTCACCTCTGGGATAGTCGTAAATTACTAATCTAGTGAAGAAGCTCCTTGACCTGGTCAAGGATTGCCAGCTTTACGACGATTAGGCACCGGGATTGGCACAAAAAGCCTCATGCTTCGTTGCAAGGGTTGGCTGGACCAACTGTACATCCCCTTTCAATCTAATCTAATCTAATAGCAATATCTTTTTATGTTAATATTTATAATAGTTTAGTAAATGACGTGTAACTCAAACCTTGGAGGATCCCTCTATATGCAACATATATTAGTATACAATTTCCTTGTAATATTTTGTATACAGTGAGAATAAAGTAGTTTAGAATTTGAATTTGTTTATTGTTTTTGTTTGGAGATTACATTATTAGATAGTTTTGATAGTTCCGTAATTTAAGTGAAAATTACAGTATAAATCTTATGGTTTATCAAATATAAACTAACTATAATTAAAACTAAACTTACTAGTTTTGTTGACCTACTAATATCGTTTGATACCCTATGGGAAAACGAAATAATAAAAAAATGGTTCTGCAAAATTAAGTAATTTAAAGAAAATTTTGAATTGATAATAAGAGCGAGCAGCGAGCAGTAAAAAAACAATAACAAGTGATCGATCTATTTCCCATTGAAATAAATATTCTATTCCATCGTTGGAAATGGATAGTTAAATCATGACGTATCACACTACTGGCCCACCCACCCACCCGACCCTAAAAGTACTCTTTGAGTTTTGCGATTGTTAGAAGTTAGATGATTTTTGACGTCAAACAACAAAATTAATGGGTATTATTTAGCATTACACGATTTGGTTGAGTCTTAACGATTACGCTGTTTTTATACTTTAAGCCTTATTATTATTATAATGCACTTGTGTGGATGTTTTAAAATATTATGTTTTTATCTTAAAGATTATGTTTGTTAAATTAACTTAATAGTATGTTTTATATTTATTTATGAGCTATTTTAAAGAAATTTATAAAATATTGAATGTTTCATTTGGTATGAAAACTAATTTAAGATTATTTTATATATTGAGTTTTATTAAAATTATATTTAATAATTGCTATCAAAGCTTATAAACTAGAATATGTACTGTAGTTTTATTTTCATTGAATAATTTAAAATGCCATTATTGTTACTTCATTATTAAAACACACTCAACAAATTGTACTAGAAATTTCTTGAAAGATAAACAAAGCATTATAAATTCTTATTGGGGGCATTTTTTCTTAAAATATTAATAAAATGAATGTGTTTACAACCTAAGCAGATGTTGACTTAGAAGCTTTCATGCAAAAACTGTAAGCTGTTGAAAAGTATGCTTTTATCGGATTTTGGTTGAATCTCATTTGCATAAAGGACATCGGCTTTTCAACAACTGGTGTGATAAAACAGTTCTCGACCACCAAAATGGCGAGCTGTGGGATTTGTTAGCCTTAATCTAAAACCACACGTATACTAAACAATTGCATTCAAATCAAATCATCTTTATTTTAACAGAAATTAATAACTTATAATAGCTTCTGATTTATTTTATAAATAACTGTTATAAATTATCTTAATTTAAAAGATTATTTAAATTTTTTTCTAATATTAAGTAGAAAGAGTACAATATACATTCTATCAACACCACTTAGTACTACACTTGTTCTAAATATTCCCTAACACTATAAAAGCAGTGGGATAGTAAAAATCTTTAACTTTACACTTAAATGTCTTTAAGTCTCTCACACCAAACTGAACCAGGTATCGAGTTGTGAAGTCTGTGATCACTGTATGATATATGCTTTTTAAAAAAGGCAGTTTTGTGACGTGGTATTAAGACAGTATTTCTCTCTCTCAGACTGTATTACAAATTTCGTGGATTGTCCCCAAGTAGATTTTAGTTCTTCTTATACAAAAAAGACACAGTTTAAAATATATTTAGATGGAAACGTTAAGAGCTAATGCGATGTAAACAATTCCTTACAGGAGTATGTTCTGAGCTTCTTAATATTGTTCGTATAGCTCTTTTTTGCAGTCGAAACAACATTTTAGTATTTGTGTTTCCCTGTCCCCAGATTGCGACAGCATATGTTAGAAATGGGAAAATTATGCCGTAATAAGCAGTCAACAGAAGGTTGAGATCAGCAAATGAGTGAAGTATTTTAAGTACGTAAATGCCAGAACTAACTTTTTTACAGATTTGATTGATATTTTCATCGAATTTAAACGGCTATCAATTAAAATGCCTAAAAATTTGGTTAATTATGAAGATGTAATTAATTTATTACAAATTGAGAGAACATTATTATTTCATTTTTGGTTGGTCAGGCTGGTTTAATAGCTGAGGTTTGTCCCTAGTAATCTTTAAGGAATTTGCAAAAACCATTGTATGAGAGAACACGCTTCATGGTAAGTTTTGACTTCAAGATTCAAATAGGCATTCTCAGAAAGTGATGAATTATCGTCTGCAAACAGACACACCCTAGAAATATTTCTAGATAGTTAATTAATAAATAGGAGGAAGATAATAGGACCAAGCAATGAACCCTGTGGTACACGATTTAGTGACTGTTTGGTGAGGACTGAGCCCATCTTTAATGAAATCCATCATCAGTGTAAGGGATGTGAACAATCTGCTTCCTCGCCGTAAGGTAAGAAGCCACCCAAGAGTGAGCTACTCCTCTTAACCCATGATTTGAAGTGTTTTAAGAAAAGTACAATGGTTAACCGTATCAAAAACGTTTGAAACATCAAAGAATAGTCCTGCTGAGACATCACCAGTATACAAAGCTTGTACAGCAGTAGTAACAAAGGAATTTATGGCTTCAACTGTACTTCTTCCCTTAACAAAACCAAATTGGTGTGTTGATATAATATAATGCTTTTCATGAAAAGTCACTAGCCTACGCAAGAAGACTTTCTCAATTATTTTAGATAGCTTTTAAATAAGGAAGATCGGTTGGTAATTGTTACAAATATGAGAGCTGTCTTTTTTGTGACAAGGCCTCATATTTGCACTTTTTATGCAGTTAGGGAACTAGCCAAAATGAAATGAATGATTAATTAGATAAGACAAAGGTTCTGATATGAGGTCTGATATCTTTTTGAGAAGTAAAGATAATATTCCATCAGGTCCGGATGATGTTTTGGATTTCATCTTGAATTACGTGTTTAGAAGTTGGGGAAAGTTGGGAAGTTGGGGTGTTTAGAAGTTTGAAAGGTTTTACATTGCAAAATGGAATATGTTCACTCTTAGATACAGATTAATGGTTATACAAAAATATGTTTAAAGCATTTGCAATGTAAACGGGCTCACTAGTTACAGTACCATTGTTTTAAATCGAAGAAATATGACTCTTATTTTCAGGTTTTTGTTATGGTGCTCATTAAACATTAAACATGGTTTTGGCCTGGTTCGAAGACTGCGCTATCATATTTTGTAGTGATTGAAACTTGGCTTTACGTATTTCCTTCCTATAAAAGAGGCAGGTCTTATTGTACTCCTGACGGAGAGGGTGGGAGTAATAAAGGTCCTTTGTTGATATATAGAGTGATTGATGCTCATTTCTAAGTAAAAGGACTTCCTGTGACAAAAGAGGCTTAACAGAGATTTTTTGGTACATGATTCTTTTCTTTGTAACTGGAAAGAACACATCAATGTGGTAATTAAGTAAGTCAGTAAAAGCTTTAAACTTATTATTAAATTCTAAGACAGTAAAAATTGTGTCACAGGATTCCTTATGAAGAAATCGCCTGAAGGAAGCAATATTTTGATCACTAAAACAGCGGCCCGTTTTGTACTTCGCCTCACGTGAAGAAGACACAGACAATGAAATACAGGCCTCTGGTCCGTGGTAACCATAAAGCGTCGTTACTAACACCTTGATGTCTATCGACTGATCACTGATAATAGTAAATATGTTATCAATAATGGTTTTGGATTGTTTTTACTCTCTAGTGTAAGTTATGATTGTATGGCGCAACCCGTAAGACTTCAAAGTATGAATAAATTTTGTTGAAGGTTTACAGTATATTAGATTTATGTTAAAGTTTCCTATAGTAACTGATGGAAAGGACAGTTGATAAACCTTATCAAAGTATTGGCTTATCAGTTCCAAAAAATAATCCCAATGATAACCAGGAGGACAGTAAACATTAATCACCAAGAAACTTTTATCACAATCAAGTTGGAATCGAGCGACTGCCATCTGACAAATTGCCTCATCACTAAACTGATGAGCCAATTAAAAAAAAACTGAGTCTATGGCTTTGAATGGCAAGCATTTCTTAGCCAATGTACTACTTACTTATGTTTCGGTGACAGAAAGATGATACGTTTTTTATAACCTTGTAAGTGATTGCTTTCAAACTCTTCTGTAGTTAAATTGTGTTCCGACATGCATATAATGTCTGTTGACTCGAAATTGCGCGTGGATTTCCAGAAGTTCATAGTTGGTTTTGAGGCTGGATATATTTTGATGATAGACCCTTAAATTGTTTGTTGTCTTTTTTGATATATTGATACTTCATAGGATTTCAGTGCCGGTACTCCTTCCCTCAATAAAAAATGCCCATTCGAATCCGAGTTCACCCAGACTCCACCTCTCACCGCCAGAACTCCAGACGACGGGCTGTGCTCTTCTTTGGATAAATTAATGTTACGCACTAAATTGTTTTTAGTGTAACATTTACTGACAGGTGGATGCACAATATGATTCGGATTGTTATGTAATGACCTGTTAAACCACAATTTAGTGCTTATGTTTAAATTTACTGACTACAGGGATGAATAATCTGTACTACTTTTTGCTAGAATGTTTGTTGAACTATACTGACGTACATTTCTGTTCATATTTGTGGTAGGAAGAGCACATCCCGTCCTGCCGCAGTCGCCTGCACGGACTACGGTAGCATTCAAATTATAATAAAAGATCATTTGGTCCCATGTATCCTCTTTATTTATTTATTTACTAATAAGACACTGATTGTCAATATGTGTTGCAAATAAGTGTAGATGAAACGGTGTAGTCACTGTTTCTAACTCAGGTTCTTTGTAACTCAGAAACGACATTCAATAGCCAGGGAACATATCGCAAGGACTTACAACTCAGCGTAGAATCCGAGCCACGTAGTATCGCTATGACTCTTGGCAATAACAAGTCTAATACTAATTTCCTCTTCCTAAACAACATCCAAACTAATCCTGGTCACCACCTAATGTGGACATCCCAGACGTTTTTAGTATTGTTTACGTTGATGTTAACCACATTATACCAGCATAACAACTGTAAATTCATTAGGAACTTCTGACAAATAAAGCAGATAGAAAATATTAAAACTACTAACTAGAGCAGAATGTTTATAATAAGTTATAAAAACGTTTTAAAAAACAATAAAAATGATAATGATTTGATAATGATTTATTTTTTCCATTCATTTTTACAAATATAAAAAACAATAATTCGTCTCAGAAAAAACTGACCACACTTACAAGTATTTGTGGCCAGTACAAAATTATTTACAAAATACTAAAAAAACACAAATTAATAAAAACATAATATAAACATGGAACATGAGTCCAGCTTCTACATTATTAAAATAAAACTCTCTGTGGGGCATGAAACACTTAAAAGTTATCTTAAATTCATCAGTAGAAGGCAAACAGCGACTTACCAACGTCCCATGAGGAGTTTTCGTCCCATGAGCAGGTCGGGGGTGGGGGAAGGTCAAGTGACCTTAATCGATATTTTGATTGACTGTGATTGATTTTGATTTGATTTAGATTGATTTTGATTGATTTTTAATGAGCTTTGATTTGATTTTGATTGATTTTTAATGAGCTTTGATTTGATTTTGATTGATTTTGATTGATTTTTAGTGGGCTTTGATTTGATTTTGATTTACCTTAATCGATTTTTAGTGGGCTTTGATTTGATTTTGATTGACTTTGATTTGATTTTGATTGACTTTGATTTGACTTTGATTGACTTTGATTTGATTTTGATTGACTTTGATTTGATTTTGATTGACCTTAATCGATTTTTAGTGGGCTTTGATTGACTTTGATTTGATTTTGATTGACTTTGATTTGATTTTGATTGATTTTGATGGTGGCGGCCACCTGCCGGATCCAAACGTTATTGATTGTTTCGGAGAGTGGGGAAGCCACCTGCCGGATCCAAGCGTTATTGATTGTTTCGGAGAATACCTTCGGGGGTTTCCGGAGATTGTCGGGAACCTTCATTCCCTTGTTATACTATATAAAATACACTTTTAGCCTTGTTATACTATATAAAATGCATTATTTTCTCTTATACTCTATATTAATCTATACTCCGATTGGTCCATTTTTTGTGACGTCATCCAAGATGGCGGCGCCCATGTTTCCCGCCAAATTTTCTAACCTCACTTTTCCTAACCTCACATTTCCCTCCAAATTCCCTTGTTATACTATATAAAATGCATTATTTTCTCTTATACTCTATAGTAAATCTATACTCTATGGGACAGACTTTGACGCGCATTCCTTTCCCCGCTGCGGAAAGTGAATGCGTCTCTGACGCTAAAGCCAACCTTCTTCTTCTATTTGCTACCTCCTGCACTCTTGTGCTCTCATCCATCTTCTTACGGAAACCCCTCTGGTTATTTTCTGTTTTTATATTTTTATGTTTTCCTGTTTTTCTGTTTTTATGTTTTCCTGTTTTTCTGTTTTTCTGTTTTTCTGTTTTTCCTGTTTTTCTGTTTTTCTGTTTTTCTGTTTTTCTGTTTTTCTGTTTTTCTGTTTTCCTGTTTTCCTGTTTTTCTGTTTTCATGTTTTTCTGTTTTCCTGTTTTTCTGTTTTCCTGTTTTCCTGTTTTTCTGTTTTTCTGTTTTCATGTTTTTCTGTTTTTCTGTTTTCCTGTTAGTAGATAATATATATGGCGAATCATCCTCACTTTCTGCCCTCTGTTTGGTCGAGAGCGGTCACGTGACCTGATCAAAGATGACAGCCTTTCCCTTCTTATACTATATAAAATACACTCCTAACCTAACCTTTCCTCCGTTATACTATATAAAATGTAAAAAGATGGTGGTCTTTTATACATGTACTTCAGGCGACTGTCGGCTACCTTCGTACGCTCTTCACCCGTCGGCTACCGGTCTGGCGCACACCCAAATGCTACGCTCTGATTGGTTGCCTCCCTCACACGTAATCTTTCTCACACGTACTGTTAGCCTACCTATTTAAATTAATTTTTTATTTAATTTTTCTCGATATTTTGTTTAATACACAGTTAACATCCCTCTTACCTTCATGTACTCATCTACGGCTTCCTTTAACATACATCGTTACCTACCTATACTTCTGTTAAAAATACCCAATCATTAGGTATCCTCAAATCCCTACTTAACACACTAGACAACCCGCAATACACGTTTTATTTAAAAATTAAGGAACAGATATAATAGGTGATGACGTCAGCTCCCGCACTTTAGTATTACGTCACAGATTTCAAGGTCACGAGGAGTGTTTTTAAAAAAACTTCTTGCACAGAACAATTTCTATTTCCAGAAATTGTTCTGTGCAAGAAGTTTTTTCTCTCTCTTTTTTTCTCTTTTTCCAACTTTATTTACAAATAAATATTTTACAAATACATATGTTACAAAAGTAAATCTTAAAACTAAACCGCAGTGTTGACTACTCTCCTTCAGTTTATCTCTGTTTCTTCAATTAACGGAGCTGTGAGATCTACTACTGGATATTCCATCTCCGGTAATGTGTTGTCATCCTCTCCATACAGCATATCAAGCAGTCTGTTGTAAGTGTCCCGTTCACTAGGTTTCCAAAACAAGCTTTTAAAAAGTCTTATAAATCTTTCTTCAGAAAGCTTGATTTCGGAACAATGACATTCGGATGGAATTCTCCAAATTTGTTTGACAAATATACATTCAGTAAAATGTACTCCAAAACTTTTTTCAACTGTCCCTGTAAATTTCTTTTTAAATTTTAATTCCTCCACTTTTTCTGCAATTTGACTCATTTCTGAAAGTTTCTCCTCATCACTGGAACACCATACTGGTCTTAACAATCTAATTTGAAACATAATTATTCTCAAGTCTGTGTTCATTGTAATGGTGTTTTCTGTGCGAGTCTTCAAATCAGAGTGACTAGGTGTATGTGTACAACCCCTATATATATATATATATATATATATATATATATATATATATATATATATATATGCTTCTTTTTCCTACTCCCTTCCATAAACAACTCTATTTATAGTCTGGGTTGGGCTAACTCGGGTTATAGCAATGCAGGTGAATCTGGGTTAACCTTACGTGGGTTATTAAAGCCCGGGTTAAATCAACGTGGGTTAGCAAAATCCGGGTTAACACAACGTGGGTTAGCAAAATCCGGGTTAACACAACGTGGGTTAATAAAATCTGGGTTAAATCAACGTGGGTTAATAACACCCGGGTTTACAGGTCTGGTGGGAAATGTTCTTCTGGCTGGAGCGTGTAGCTCTTTGTCGATGGTTTCTCTCACATTCATAACTGGATTGAATTGTGTCAAATTCATAACAGATTAAGATTTTTGTAAACCAAAATATTTATTGGTTTTTAAGGGATTCCACAGCCCCTCGCCGCTGCGGAAAGTGGTAGCCGACCTTCTTCTTCTATTTGCTACCTCCTGCACGTTTGTGCTCCCTTAAGTCAGTTGTTTATATTTTTCATAAAAGGCGAAGGAAACCAAAGTATGAAATTTTTCCCGCAGTCTCTTTTCTCGCGCTATGTGCTTTTCCATTTCTACATCTGCAAGTTTTCTCTTACGACATTCCCTGTTGTAATGGATTCCACGTACAAAATTCTTTAAGTCCATCCAATCCACAGTGTCGAGGTATGCCTGGAGATATTTCTGTTCAGAATATACCGACTCCCAATGCTGGTCAATTATCGGGTTTTCTTCACTCATATACTTCATGTCCTCTTCGTACCATTGCATTTCGAATTCATCACGTGGTTGAGCATGCCATCTTTGACTAATGTCATATTCTAGCCACATAAAGTCCTTGTAGATTTCCCACGGATCCTGCTTGACGACTGGGTTGCAGTCACCGTCCAGGATGGGTGCTTGTTCAGTAGTAGCGTTGTATTCTCCGTACATGATGATATCCAAATATTTACCAACAGAGAAGTTCTGCGCAGGCAGGAATCAGAGAGTCAGGAGAGAATAGTACTTGCCGCTCGAAGGCTCGCCGACAACTGATCGCCGACAGGTCTGCTTACACAGGACCTCGACGATTGCCGAAGGTTCCCGACAATCTCCGGAAACCCCCGAAGGTATTCTCCAAAACAATTAATACATTTCGGTCATTGCTTTTACGGGATTCCGCAGCCCCTCCCCGCTGCGGAAAGTGGTAGCCGACCTTCTTCTATTTGCTACCTCCTGCACTCTTGTGCTCCCAACCGTCTCCTTACTCCACCATCAGCGCGTCTAAGACGGCTCGGTCAATCATCGCTTCTTCGTCGATGGAATAATGTCCCCATGGCAGGGTCTTTATTCCTCCTTCCAAAATGAAACGCTTATCATCGTAGGCTGAAAGCGCTATTTTATTTTGCTCTATGCTGTACAGTTCATGGCGGCGACTCCTAATTAGATTCATTTTTCTATTCACTTGGCAGGATTTATACTTTTCATTTCTCTCCAAAGCGTCATCCAACGTAACATCCACAGTACTGTAGAGGAGACAGAATTTATCGAGGCACTCCTTATAGTCAGAAAACTCTAGTTCATTCTTTACTACAGATTTTTTTACTCCTTTTGCCTTCTTAGCTTCTCCGTTTTCAGACCGGCTAGCGTACATTTTAGAGCGTAGCCCCACGTACTCAAACATTATACGTCCGCTAAGCTCATCCTTCATCACACCCAACACTTTTTTATTAACTCTTGGAATGTCAAAACGGTTGGGGTCGGAGTAATCGCTGGTGTCGAATAGATGAATCATCTCCTTCATGTCTTTATACCAGTCAACTGTTTCAATCATATATGTGAGCGAGTCTGTGTCAGTATACTGGAGTTGCGCTTTTTCGCCATATTTCTTCTTGATCACATTGTAGTGAAACTCATACATCAACAACTTAGAAACGTCCAGGATGCTCATGCCTACGTATATAGCCTTATTGAAGAACAGACGTGTCTTACTCATATGGACTGCAGCCAGGTGCTCTGTGAATATGGTACGGCTCTTAAAATTAGGCTGCGCCATCCACTTATCAGCTTGTGTTTCCTTGGTGGCGAGGCGGATATCCACTCTGTTTAATATGTTTTCCATAGTTTTACCGAAGACTGAGTTGTTCATCAGCTTATAAAAGTCTTTCTCAAATTCGTTTGTTGCTCTTATTCTCATGTTGGTGTTTAAATCGATGTAAGCCTTTAGCCAAGTACTCTGCATAAAGCTGACAGCTCTATGGATTTTCTTCACCCGCATGCCAAGGGAGATGTACAGTTTTAGGTTTCGGTAGTGAATAACATATTTCTCCTTGTTGAAGAGAGTGAGTAGGAGTTTCATGTTCTTGGAGCCTGGAGGAATGCGCTGCTCTGGTGCCAATGGATAGTCTGAATGGGTGTCGTGGAGCTCTCGAGGGTACTCTAGATCTACTTCGAAGATGTAGCCTCTAGGAGCGTCATCCGGTATGCTCATGATGTCGATGTTTTCAGGATCGTGCACCCATAGAAAGTCTGCATGAGGCATAGGCTGGCTCATAGCCCATCCATATAAATTATTGGCGTCCAGATATGTGAGGTAAGTAGTAGACCTGTCCATGTCATAATCCTCCATATAAGGGTTGTTTGCCTTTGCATAACGGTTGGAACACTGGGATATTCCTCCTCGAATACCTCGGGCGATCATCAGCCGCATTTCATTGTCTGTCAACAGATCCAGTTCAACTCTCGTAGTTTTAAGCATTGCACTCCATGCCAGTCCGGGAGCGGTGAAATACCATGCTGGGTCGAGCTTGTAGGTGTTCATACAAACGTCTCTAAAGTTCTCCATGATGTCCGCCAAAAGTAGAACGTCCGTCTGGTTGTACAGGAGTGTATATTCTTCCATGTTGGAGATTTTGAAGGTGTTCCATACTGTCTGAGCGTGTTCGTGTTCTGCATCTGTGATATCCGTCTTGTTTAGCCTGTTGTAAAAGTCCTTCTTTTCTGGTAGGTTGGTGAGCTGATATTTTTCCAAGGAGTCCATATGGTCGTAGGGGTAGATACCCTTCTTGATGAGTAGTTGTAGTTTCTCTCCAGAGTAGAATTTTGATGTTTCGCGGAATTGTGGTGTCGTTAAGTTCTTCGCCAGTGAGTCGAGGCTGGACATCATAAAGCGGCAAGAATCAAGGAACCGTAGTTTTACTCCTCCCTCAATCTCTACGGTGTAGGAAATGTAACGCTCCTCGTTATTGGGGATGACGCTAATAGTTTCGTCATTGAGTCCGAACATTTTTATAAAAAGATGTGTGTCATAGCCGCTTAGATTGTGGATAAAAATTGGAATAAAATTAGGTTTGCGGAACTTGAGATTGCAGGTGTTGTGAGCGATGCCTCTGAATGTTCCAGTAAGATGGTCGTGGTCTCTGACTTTGTAGTCTTCCGGGTCAGTAAAAGGCTTCTCGCAAATATGGCAGATTGTAGAGTTGGCGATGGTAGTGAGATCTTCTGGAGTTAGGTCCATCGGTTTGGCAGCTGCAGAAGAGTATAGGTGAGCAATTTTCTTCGACTCTCGGAACAGACTGTCGACAAAAACTTGTGCTGCATCGGATCCAAAGTATTTCACAGGTTCTCCATAGTGATCATCAGCGTAAACAATATAGTAGCAGAAACTTACAGCCTCATGCTTCTGATACTGCTTGGTATATGATTTTGCTGCTCCATCCTCATCCATTCTTTCATCCTCCTCCTCCGTCTCAATGGCGGTCAGCATGCATTCGAAGTCGGCGTATCCAGCGAAGGGTACTCTCATCGTTCTATTCCCTTCCTCGAACTTGATTTTGCTACCCTGTTTAGGCATTTCAATCCTAACAGCTTCTTGATCGTTGCAGTATTCCATGTGTGAGGCTAGCAGATCTTCTCTTCCATAGTGCTGTAGACACCTACGGCATATCCATGTTCTGTGTTGGTAGTTTGTAATTTGCCGGCGAGCTAATCTGGCGAGATCTCGAATTAGGCAGTAGTGGGCGTTGTTCTTGTCCTTTATATACAGCAGGTCGATGTGTTTCTGCTGCTCCCTATCCGTGACCAGCAGCGGGTACACTACGAACTTTTCATCGTAGGCGTACACATTGATGGAGATCCCAGACCTCTTCTCAAATAACTTGACGTGGTCGAGGCTGATGGGAAATGTGATGCCTTGAAGGAATTGGTCAAAGTCGTGCTCATAGGGTAGATAGTGTTGAACGCGATGAGGATGGTCTTTCCAGTGAATAGGGTGAAGTGCGGCTAGCACAGACCACAGGAAACACTTGTTGTCATTATTGTTGATATTGAGCACGGCGTGTTTAGCTGCAATTTTCTTTGGTAGTTCACAGTATGTTGATCCACGAAGAGGCTTGTAGTTGTTGATTCTAAGCTCCAATCCGATAATTTTAGCCAGAGTCCACCCGGATCCCTTGGCGTAGAACTCGTCCATTTCCTTTAGAATCTTCCCCTCGGCGTCCTCCAGATAGTTCACAATGTTGGTGGTGGGAAAGATGATGGCGTTCTTGGTCTTGAAGTTCATCTCCTTCCTCTCATCGTTATCGCCTACTGGCTTCTTGTACTCGGCGATGAAAACTAATTGCGTCTTGATGTTCTCTGCATGCAAGTTTTCTGCAATCTTCGCAATGATTAGCTCTCTAGCTTGTCGGAGGAATCCAGCTGGATCCTTAATACCGGGACGATTGACGACGGAGTAGGTTTTCATCCTCCCCCGGAACGCCTTCTCGATCTCTTCGATACGGAGCTGCTTTCCTCCAATCAGATGGTCTACTGCTACCTTGGCCGTATTGTATGCCGATACGATGGTTGAGCGGACGGTATCAAAGATGGAAGTGCTGGTTGACGGTTGGGGGTCGACCTCAAAGCGAGCAACCTTGGAAGTGGAGGGGGCTGGCTCGTCTGCTTTCCTCTTGAGGTGAGCGGGGCTACATTTCTTGAGGTGCCGGCTGCGGTTGGAAAGGGTAATCATCATCCCGCAGGAAGGGCAAGGTCGCTGGGGCTCGATGGTTGTTGTAGGCCCGGTGCAGCTCTTGAGGTGGCGAGTTATGTTCTTCCGAGATACGAGCTTGCTGCATCTGGGGCATGCAATCTGGTTGGGGTTCATGATGATCTGAAACAGAAGGACAATTTGTGTTAGTAACACGATCATTAAGGTAATATTTGCAAATACCGTAAAGAGAACGGTAATCTAAGTCTAAAGTTTGCTTAGGGGTACTACTACAGTAATGATATATAAGGGCTTACATGTATTAGATGGGTGTGGTTGCCGTGGGTAGACGAAGTCAAGTGATGGAGTGGTAGCAGGATTTTGTGAGGATGGCTGATCTGCAACAAATGAAACACAATATCGTAAAACTCTCAATATCTATCTACTCGGGTATGTATAGTTCTAGAAACTCTGTAGAAAATGTTTTTCAATATCTTGGTGAAGATAAGATAAGTTAGGTTATGTTCCTAGAGAGTACAATTAATAAAGTCTCAAAAAGTTAGGTTATGTTCTCTTAAACTTACAATATCTATCTACTCGGGTATGTATAATTCTAGAAACTCTGTAGAAAATGTTTTTCAATATTTTGGTGAAGATAGGATAAGTTAGGTTATATTCCTAGAGAGTAAAATGAATTTATAGGTTATGTATACTTACTATACGGCTGCAATAGATGCGTTGTAAATAGCGGAGCTGCTAGATGTGTCTCGTTCAACAGTCTGACACTGAATGAAGTTTGTTCTGAAATCATCGTAATATATATATTACTACTACGTGAATCAAAATATTATTTCATTAGATGCTACTACGTTAATCAAAAAACAACAAAGATCCTGCTATATTTTAGATCGTAAGTAAGGTTATGTTAGTAATTTGTCTACTTGAGGAATTACAAAAGAATTGAACATAGTACATT
This sequence comes from Stictocephala bisonia, assembly GCA_035578905.1. Classification (NCBI taxonomy): domain Eukaryota; kingdom Metazoa; phylum Arthropoda; class Insecta; order Hemiptera; family Membracidae; genus Stictocephala; species Stictocephala bisonia. The sequence continues at coordinate 488,432 of JAQJVL010000466.1, read as the reverse complement.
TAGGGTCTGCTAAGTTCTAAAATGTGAGGTTATGTTCCTAGAGAGTACAATTAATAAAGTCTCAAAAAGTGAGGTTATGTTCTCTTAAACTTACAATATCTATCTACTCAAGTATGTATAATTCTAGAAACTCTGTAGAAAATGTTTTACAATATCTTGGTGAAGATAAGATAAGTTAGGTTATATTCCTAGAAAGTAAAATTAATAAAGTCTCAAAAAGTGAGGTTATGTTCTCTTAAACTTACAATATCTATCTACTCGGGTATGTTATATTGTTATTTATCATGAGGAAAATTTACAAGACCGGAAAGTGGCTCAGTGTTAGACACATCGGTGTTCTAACACGGCACTGGGGAGGGTAAAAGCAAGCTAAGGGAACCTAGTGACGACTCCTAACGGCAGTTGCCTTATGAGGAAAAGCCAGTGCGTCACACGCTGGCCCCACCCGGGTATCCGCTGCCAAGTCGAAGTTGGCCGAGAGTGCGTCCCACCACTCTCACGGAATCCCCCGCGAGTCCTTTAGCAAACTTTAGCCTTGCAAAGTTTGCTAAAGGACTGATCGGTGTTTAAAACTGACCGAATCACAAGGACTCAAGGTCTGTCTCTAACACCGACCGTATATTTTCTAAATACTCACCAACAGAGAAGTTCTGCGCAGGCAGGAATCAGAGAGTCAGGAGAGAATAGTACTTGTCGCTCGAAGGCTCGTCGACAACTGATCGCCGACCGGTGAGCTTACACAGGACCTCGACGATTGCCGAAGGTTCCCGACAATCTCCGGAAACCCCCGAGGGTATTCTCCGAAACAATCAATAACGCTTGGATCCGGCAAGTGGCTTCCCCACTCTCCGAAACAATCAATAACGTTTGGATCCGGCAGGTGGCCGCCACCATCAAAATCAATCAAAATCAAATCAAAGTCAATCAAAATCAAATCAAAGTCAATCAAAGCCCACTAAAAATCGATTAAGGTCAATCAAAATCAAATCAAAGTCAATCAAAATCAAATCAAAGTCAATCAAAATCAAATCAAAGTCAATCAAAGCCCACTAAAAATCGGTTAAGGTCAATCAAAATCAGATCAAAGCCCACTAAAAATCGATTAAGGTCAATCAAAATCAAATCAAAGCTCATTAAAAATCATTCAAAATCAAATCAAAGCCCATTAAAAATCAATCAAAATCAAATCAAAGCTCATTAAAAATCAATCAAAATCAATCAAAATCAAATCAAAATCAATCAAAGTCAATCAAAATATCGATTAAGGTCACGTGACCTTCCCCCACCCCCAACCTGCTCATGGGACGAAAACTCCTCATGGGACGTTGGTAAGTCGCTATAACCCTACTACTTTCATCTTACACTATATTTATTGCTACTTAACTTAAAATTTCTTATATAACATACATTACAGGACTAAAATATCAAGAAACCATATTAATTGTAAGAAGTGTCAGTATTTATATTAAACAAAAATCCAAATAGTCTAGATCTTGTTTCGTAAATAGCCAATTCTTCAAATTCATAGAAAAAAAATTCAAATTTTGTAATACTTTTTATGTCATGTGGTAATTGATTAAAATATTTAGGCCCAATATAATGAAAAGATTGTTTAAAAACAGTTTTTGAGACTTTAGGGAGTTTAAATATTCTACTTACCACACTCCTCGTATTATGTAGTAAATTTGTAGTGCCACTTTTGACATAAAACAATCTTAAAACTTTATAGACAAAAAGGTGTTGTATCGGGAAAATTTTTAATGTATAATATAATGGAAAAGAACTCTCTCTGCGATTTTTATTTGTAATTATTCTAATTATATGATTTTGTGTTTTTCTGATTTTTAAAATGTGAGTCTTGCTAGCACTTCCCCAACACTGTATTCCGTACTGGAGTCTCGAATGTACAAGAGCAAAATAAAGAGTTTTCATAGTCATTTCGTCACAAAAATGCCTTAAATAGTAAAATTTTCTTATCATTTTTTTTGTTTTATTTTGTAGAGTTTCCAAATGCTTTATCCAATTTAGATGTTCATCCAATAAAATTCCAAGGTATTTAAAGTATTTAGCCTTTTCTATTTTTTGCCATTTTAAATGATTTTCACTACAATTATCTGTATGGTATATAAAGTCTGAGGGAAAATCAAAACTTATGTGACTGAAGTTTACGAATTTCGTTTTATTTACATTTACTTGCATTTTATTTTTTAAACACCATTCTTTTAAAGCATTTAGATCTTCCATAATATTTTGCCCAGCTCTGACGGTATCCGTGAATGAATAAAACAACGCAATGTCATCTGCGAATGATACATAAACCAAGTATGCAGTTTGTTTTAGGCTGGATTCAGAAGGTTCCTTAAGCGCCACTTTTGAAAATGTATTACATGGACAATTTGCTTTGCAAATGAAAGGACAATATTTCCAGCTGGTCTGTGCACAAATATCTACAAACATTTTGAAGGGAAGAGTGGGAAAAGGGAAAAGGCGTTTATTAACATCACAGAGGTATAAGTAGAGGAAATCAAGTGGCAGTTATAACTAGATTACAAATAATGTAGATTTTTATATATGTGTTGTAATAAGTTCTCCGTTTTCCTTGAATGATTTGACAAAAAAAGGAAACGGACTGACAAGGTACAGTCTTGGCAAATTGGATAAATAACTACTAGACACACAATCAGCACACTTTGGACACGACATCTGTTTATTCCATCTCTGTGTTAACATATATTTAAATTAAATACAACTGGCTTTATAAAACATTCATATTGCCTAAAATTCAAAATGAATTATATTGAATTATTCACGTTTATGAATGTATGACTAAAGTGTGCTTAAAAAATTATACGTATACTGAAATAATGAATCACAATGCAATAACTAATTTTTGGACAAGATTTGGGAGCAAAAACAAATTGAATAATAAGACTAAAGACTTGACATTGATATTCTTATCTGAAAACACGTAAATAAAACAATTGATTTTAAAAAACTCAAGATATAAACAACATCTTTGATAAAGCCAAAAATAAATTAGAATTTTATTTGAAAAGAAGTGATATCTCAAAAAAGTAAAATGTGGGAAATGTGATCCGATTAAACAGAAAAGTTAATTGATTAAATAAAATTAATAACCAAAATAAATTCAACTTAAATAAAGATAGTTTAATATTTTAATAAAACAAGCGAATAATCAAAACCCGTTTGTAACCCTCTCTTTTTTAAATAATATGAGCATCAATATTATAGTCTACATTCATAATGATTTTTTTTAAACCATTTTATTGCAACATAACCAATAAATAATGAAGAATATCATAAAAGTAATAATAATGGTTCTTTCAACTACCAGGAGCAACAAAGATTTAATTCAGGTGAAAAATGAAACACTCTGTCAAAGTCTCACATTTTCTCTTTGCTGCTACGAAGATCTGACTTGAAAAACTTTAAAAATTTACTCCAAGGAAGCTCCTAACATAAGTGTGTCAATTTCAGCGTAATACATTTTATTGTCTTAACTCGCAAATAGACCTTTACCTCATGAACTGAGTAAATTAACTTAATTTAACATTTTAAATGTTGAGTAGCGTTTACCATTTTATATGAGACGATTTTTCAGTAAGGGTTAAAATATTAATTCAACGAAATGTACACACAAAAAGTGCATTTTTAAACAATTTAAATTGAATCAATTCGTAAAAATGTTTACTCCAGCCTCAAGCGACTATAGTAAAAATGACGACATCAAATTTATTCATGTTTCTTTTCCATTGGCTTTTGAAAGGACTGAGGTGAAGTGTAAGGGTACTGATAAATCATCACAATGTTCCATTATTTACATTTAGAAAAAGACACTTTGGCTCCTGGAAGGAATAATTGAAACTTAGTTTCCAAAATTAATAACATCTCAGATAGTAAATTTACTCTAAATGTCGATATACTTAAACAAAATTATGGTATAGAATCCTTAATACATTATAATGGAGTTAGATCATAATCTACAGAGAAACATATTTTCGTCCTTAGATTTTGATAAGGCTAACTAAAAATCTACGATTTCTATCTGAACATAGCATTGTTTCGCTTACAAAATTGCCATAACAGTATTCTCCAGTGGTTAATTTTGTCGAAATCAAGTCTCCGACCCTCTCTCTACCTGGTGATGACCTTAGAAATATTTGTAACTCCGTCGACTACCAGAAAACCGGTTGTCACCTGTCCGTCCGTCCCCAAACCATTCTGTGATTTGAACAGTCGTGGCAGCTACTCTCCTTCTCCTCTCGGCTACCAGGCAGCGCCAGTTGTCAGTAGCTGACACCTGTGTTTTGCACTTGAATATTACTTCACTTGAAAACGTGTCATGCATACATTTAATACACATATATTTCAAATATTAACCTTCTTTTTATGACAAACTTAGCTAGTGCCCCATCAGAGCGATATTTATAACATTTTTGGTTTATTAAAACAGAGATATATTTATGTATATAAATATATATACAGTACTGGTTGGTCAGAGTCGATCTAGCTTGACCTCATTATTCGTAATTTTTAGGTGAGCCTGTGGTCTAAAGCTCACGACTGAGTTAGAAAAATCGCAGGTTTGAGCACTGCTAAACTGGAAGTATTTATCAATAATGTTCACCTTGTTATGTACTGGTTGGTCAGAGTCGATCTACCTTGACCTTATTATTCGTAATTTTAAGGTGAGCCTGTGGTCTAAAGCTCACGACTGAGTTAGAAATATCGCAGGTTCGAACACGGCTGGACTGGAAGTACTTTTCAGTAATGTTCAACTTGTTATGTACTGGTTGGTCAGAGTCGATCTAGCTTGACCTCATTATTCGTAATTTTTAGGTGAGCCTGTGGTCTAAAGCTCACGACTGAGTTAGAAATATCGCAGGTTCGAACAAGGCTGGACTGGAAGTACTTTTCAGTAATGTTCAACTTGTTATGTACTGGTTGGTCAGAGTCGATCTAGCTTGACCTCATTATTCGTAATTTTTAGGTGAGCCTGTGGTCTAAAGCTCACGACTGAGTTAGAAATATCGCAGGTTCGAACACGGCTGGACTGGAAGTATTTATCAGTAATGTTCACCTTGTTGTGTACTGGTTGGTCAGAGTTGATCTACCTTGACCTCATTATTCGTAATTTTTAGGTGAGTCAGTAGTCTAAAGCTCACGACTGAGTTAGAAATATCGCAGGTTCGAACACGGCTGGACTGGAAGTACTTATCAGTAATGTTCACCTTGTTGTGAACTGGTTTATTCGTTACTGTGTGCTAATGTTTACCACGCAGATTATTAGCATTTGAGGAATGGGCAAAAGAGATCAGTCTCTTTTTAAACAATATAGCTTATTTTGGAGGGGTCGTTCACGTTTTTATTACAAATGAATATGGACATGGTTAATTTCATTTATTACCTTTCCGAGATTCATATACCTATCATTTACGGCCACCAATCAACTTGTTAGTTTTTTTGCAAATGAACACACAGTAATAATCTGAGAGATGACGTTTAAAGTGCCAACAGAATTTTAGAGAGTCAAAAGCTATTTAGATGAGGTACCTCTTCGTATCTAAAAATACGTGATGATGTATCCAGATAACCTTGAAAATGTGTATATATAATAAGCAATATTTAATTTTTTTTTATTACAAGTCGGTGGCTTAAATGAATCTGAAACGTGATTAAGTGGTTAAATAAAAACACAAATTAGACATGTCCAATTAGAACTGGTGTGGAACAGTTACAGACAATCTAAAAAAGAGTATGATATAACTGAATAGAAAAAAATATCTTTAGGTGGTTTGTAAAACTTTTACCTTCTGGTATATGTTTCTTACACCGGTAAATTAACTAATACTAACTTATTAGAATTTTTTTTTAATGTTCTTGTTAGCAGATAATTCTCACGTTTATTTTAGTATCAAAACTTAATTTATAATATTTCAAACAGTTCAATGAAAATAATTAAAACTCGTACGGAGTATTTTAGTTATTGTTTAGTAATTATTTTAATTCAAACTAAAATTCATAGTAAATTTTAAAAGGTGGTGTATTGGACATATACTTTCATTTATTTTAACTCACTATTTATATCATTACAATATTTAATTATTTTTAGCAAATGTATATATAACAATAAGAAAGTCAATGAACAATATAATTTATACACCAATTAATTATTTAAAAATTCTAACATTCTGAGTTCTTATCTCAAACTCAACAGTACCTTTGTAAATAAATACAGATAAAAGGTTATACAACTTTTTAGCAAGAAGTCTTATAGTTTCACTGGAAGTCATCCACAGTTGGGCCAAAACAGAAGCAGCATCTGAGTCGTTCTCGTTTTCTACCTCCTCTCGTTTGCCCTGGACCATCTTCTTCCTCCCAAGAGTGCTTGATTGTGCTCCATAGTCTTAGGGTCAGGTAGTACACGAGCTCACAGAGAGCCAAGAAACTGAACCCCGTGAACACCCCTAGCACCCCTCCACTATTGGCTGGATAACATACATTGTATCTCATTATAATAACTTAAATAACAAATTTTAATTTTACTAAAGTAGGTATGGCTAAATATATTCTTAATTTATTTTACTTATAATAGTTATATATTCAGATGTTTTAAATCATGTTTAATTGCATATCTGATGACATTTAAGAAAAAAAATACATTTATCATATGACTCAACGTACTAAGTATAATGTTGAATGGATCAAAATTATAATAATATTGCTTTATAAAATATACAAAGGTAAATTACCTAAAACACTGTTAATTTAAAAATAATTAACTCAAACTCTTATACGATGATAATTCTAAATATTGTGATGCTCCCAATGACGTCATGGGGGTGTTTAGAGAGGTTGAACCCCTGGAGTTACTTGACCTTGAGTTCCAGGAAACTCCCATTTTCCCCTACTAACATTCCTTATTTTAGTTAACATTTATTAATTATTTCAGCATGTATAGAACATATTATTATTAAAAATATATTTTTATATTTATTAACTTATATAAATGGTAAAATACATTTACAATCAAAGAAATTTAATCTTCAACTAAATATTAATTTGAAAACACAAAGATATAATGATTTTGTATTTTTAAATGAATTTGTAATTTGTTACTATTAACAATTTTATATTATCAATTGAATATAATTTCCTCGATAATAAAACCGCATTTAATCTCATTCCTATCCATTCTTACATCAACAAGTATGCATAATTTGCAATTCATCTATTTCTTCGTCAAATACCGTCTTTAACAAACGAACTGTGACAGTTAAAATGCAGACAAGCATACATAGTTTTCATGGATTTAATGACATTGCTTTCTCTTCGAATTAGGCTTTATGGGGACATTTGTCATACAGTTACTTAATTGAAATGTTAAAGCTTGTATAAAGTAAAAACTCAACGTATATTTTAAAATTAAATGTTCCTGCAAAAAAGTATCAACTTCCCTATCGATATAGTACAACACTTATTGAATGAAGAATCGAAATGTACGTACATATAATATGCCTACGACTTCAAACGAAGTTGAAATAAGTATTCCAGTCATACATTTTCGTAGTTGCCCTTATACTCAGATCCATTGACAAATTTGATTTGTAAAGAATTCATTTTTCTCTTGGAGCCTAAACTCACTTTGGGAATTTCTAAAAAAATTCTGTTTATAGTTCAAACCAAGCAAAAGTCTTCGATACAAATAGAAAACTTAAATATGGAGGCTTTAAATTAAAATCAACTATAAGATTGCAAATATTAACAACAGCCAATAAGAATTGAAATATTGATATGGCTTCTTACCTATAAAGTCTGCTAGACTGATAAATTCTTTACGAAGGATGGACGTAACTTCCATTTCTTTGAAAGAAATCGCTACTCTAGTCAAGTGCTCCGGGCTGGAACAAAGTTAATGTGTTTTAAAAATATTTCCTGTATATAAAATCTTACCAATAACCTTACGTAGAAGTTTTCTTTTTAAGGAAAAATTTGTATCATGATCTTACTGCTGCCACAAACTATAGTATTAAGTTTAGAGGCAGCTATTCATAAGTCTTTTTTAAACATAGTTAATTTTACCAATTAATTACTTAATAATAGGATTTTCCCTTTTCCTGAAGTAAATCTAACCATATTGACTGAAAACTGTTTATTCCCCATTAATTATATTTGTAGAATCAATATCAAATTAAAACTAATAATGTGTTAAACAAGGGTACAAAATTTAATTTGTTTACTTCTTTTACTTAGCTACTACATTTTATTAAACTTAACAACGGCAGATTTCCTAATTTTAAAACTGTAGCGTGTTTGTAGAGTTTAATCCATAAAAATATTTTATTGTTTTACCAGCAGTCAAAACAACTCTTATCAATAAGATAATCCCCTAAATTACTAACCCTTTTTATTTTGTTCTTAATTTTATATCTTTAAATGTAACCTGTTTTATTGAAATCATTAGTACGATATGAATAGGTTCACTAAAAATGTTCCCATACATTCTAATAGTGAATGGGAGTTATATAATAGTATTCAACTTTTGAAACGTATATATTTATTTATTTGTTTTGTTATTTATTCATAAGACGCCGATCGTCAATATATGGGCGAATATGGATTTCGAATCAGTGTGATGAGTGTATATGAGCGAATGTAGTCATTGTTACAAACTAAGGCCGACTATTCCTTAGAAAGTGTCATTAATTAATAGCCCAATGACAAATGAACAGCCGGTGGTTATCAGCTGATCCTTCTAAAAATGTATTGACTCTGATTGGGATCGAACTGAGAACCTTTAGCACATGAAGCTGGGATTGAGCCAACTCCGCTACCGACCAATATAATATAATATAAATATGTATATATTATATGTATAAGGCCTACTCCTGAAATTAAATGATACTCTAAACATCATTAAGGTATTTGTTAGTTTAATGACCGAAATCCATTTAATTGTCATATTTGTTGTCAAATTGTCATAACTGTTGCATGAAAGTTGATACCTGTTTTAAACTTAGTTTATATAAAATACTAGGACCCGCCCTGCACTCTTTGCCAGCTAACCCCGACTCCCACTGCACTCGATCACCTCGGCCTTCAGCCTCGTCATGAGATTTTGACTACAAATAAAAGTAGATTATCTGTATAACGTAAAATGACAGTATTACATTTATTTTTACAGTATTCCACTCACACTACCTGCGTTGCTACCCATTTATTAGTACAGTGTATTATTGTATTGCTTAGGCTACTTCGTGTGTTTATTTCATTTGTTTGTGTTTAACAGCTGAGGATCAAACTCTTAATGCATCAATAGCGTAATGGCCAATATACAAAATAAACATGTTTATTTATTCACAAAACAGCTGTTATTTACTAAAATCAACCCAATATTATTCTTATGAAAAAAAATATTAAAATTTTCGGTGCTGTTTGTACCTCTTAAGAATGGAATTTCGAAAAATCCTTTCTCAGTGGGTCCCTTCAGTACGAAAGCTAAATTCCTTAAAAATATCATGCAAATCCATTCGGTGGTTTTTTAGCTTTAGTGATGAGTGAGTCAGTCAGTGGTATTTTTATATATATATATATATATATATATATATATATATATATATATAAATACCATATATATATATAAATAAAATATATATATATATTTTACTATTATTGGCATTATTTTGTATTAATTTTACCTTATAAAAATAATAGTGTGTGTTTTATATGTATATTTATTTATTTATATAAGAAGAAGTGTCAAATGGCTAGGAGAAAGAGGTGACTTTGTAGACGTCTCCCCGTCAATTGTTATATCATTTTTCAAATAGTTTTTTCTAGTTTTTTTTTTAGGTTTTTTTCATAAGTATGATACAAATGTACAACACACAATACAAATAAGTACAATATAGGAGCATAATGTACAAATATTATGGTAATCGATTTTGGTAAACCATGTTTACCTTCCTCAGACCAGAAGGAGTCCCGTGGAATCAAGTTCCTATTTATATTTACGAGTCAAAATACAAATTTTACATTTTTACATAAACATAATTATAGTGTTATACTTTTTATTCTTTTAATAATCACCTGACATCCTAATTTATAGGTACCATAAAAACTGGTCAGTCAGTAACAGACCGATGATATTTCCTTTCTTCATAAATGAATTTGCAAATTCTTTTGTGAGTAGGTATAATACCTGTTTTCTACAACATCTTTCACAGCCGATCTCTTCCTTCGCAGCCGCAAGGGTGGAGGAAAGTCACGTTACCACCCCGGATTCAAGATGGTGACCCCGGAACCAAGATGGCTGCCGGACACAGTGCTACCTCCCTCCCCTCCCAAATTGCCCTCCAAATTCCCAAATTTCCCTCAAATTCCCTTGTTATACTATATAAAATACACTTTTTTCCAAGATGGCAGCCTTTCCCTTCGGGTACTTCCGGCGACCGTCGGCTACCTTCGTACGCGTCGGCTGCTGGTCTGACGCGCACGTGCGGGAACTACCAACAGCTGTACTCTGTGGATTATTTCATATATACACTATAACAAATGCAATATTTCATATATACACTATAACAAATATCACAGCCAAGGCTGATGCACATGCGCGGGGACTTTACCATTGTGGTGGCCCCGGATCCAAGATGGCGGCTCCCGCCGAAAATCCCAACCTGTCCGAAACATTAAAACTCTCCACCTTTTCCCTCCGAGCAAATGTACACTACAATAAATGTCTTTGCCTGCAGCCTTATCGAGACACGTATAGTGTCGACAACCTACAGGCGTAACTACTACAGCATGCACAAACATATTACGTAGATACTCACCCTGTATGGTCGGTAGAATGTTAGTACAATAGCCTCTGAAGGAACGTCAACCTCCTCTACCAGCTCAGAGGTCACTCTTTGATTTTTAAGGGTAAACAAAGAGGCTCCCACAGGTCTAGACCATATACCCCTGTGGTACGGAGGAAAAACCCATGTAATAAGCCCCAACCATCGCTCATTACGTTGATAGCCACTCTGCTACCTTCCATAGAGATTTACTCTAGGTGTTTATAGTAAATCTCGTAGGCCATGTAACTTGCGAACAAGATACACGGTATGAAAATCAATGTTATGCAGCTTCTTTTCCTATTCAGTTTGAGCTTAGACATTAAGATGAAATAACCCAAATTGCCTATTATAAACTTTGACGTATATTGTGGAGGAGGAGATTTGAAGAAAAGGAGCAAACACAGTGATCTGCTGCCAAACCATGTTCGATGTATCATGTGCGGACCTTCAAAATCTGGCAAGACTAATGTAATGTTAAATTTGTTGTTTAATCCAAATGGTTTAAAGTTTGAAAATGTCTACGTTTTTTCAAAATCACTTCATCAGCCAAAGTATAAGTTGCTAGAGAAGGTACTAATGACTATATCCGGTATGGGATATTTCTCTTTCACAGACAACAGTGAGGTGGTGCATCCGAATGAGGTGAAAGAACACTCCGTAATGGTGTTTGGTGATGTCGCATGTGAAAAGCAAGACAACATCAGAAACTACTTTACAATGGGACGACACCAGAATGTTGATACTTTTTACTTGTATCAAACATACAGTAGGATACCTAAACAGCTGATAAGGGACAATGCAAACTTTATTATTGTGTCTGTCAGGTAATAAGATGATTGTACATAGTTGATATATTCTGTAGTTATAAGATTTGATTTTTGGTATTTCCCATGTTCACTAAAGCCAAGAGAGAGAGAGGGTTATCTGCCCTTAGAATAAACATCACGCCACCCCAAAGTCGAGCTCTCATTGGTGCTCAGGAATAAACTCACCTCAAGCGACGGTTTCGCGCCACACAGCACCACACTCACGCTTAGTCTCTCAAGCTGTAAGGTCACGGGTCTCGTTGCCTGAGGACCCGCAATCAAGGTCTTTCCTCTGCCACTAAACTAAGTGGACTCTTAATTTCTAAGAATTTAGTATAACTTAATAATAAGCTCTTTATCAAGTAACTCATCACCCCCTATAGGTTGTGTGTAATCTTTTCATTTTCTCTCTATATTGAAGTTTATAACTTCAAGGTGGCCGGTATGTTAGGTAATAAGATGATTGTACATAGTTGATATATTCTGTAGTTATAAGATTTGATTTTTGGTATATCCCATGTTCACTAAAGCCAAGAGAGAGAGGGAGGGTTATATGCCCTTAGAATAAACATCACGCCACCCCAAAGTCGAGCTCTCATTGGTGCTCAGGAATAAACTCACCTCAGGCGACGGTTTTGCGCCACACAGCACCATACTCACGCTTAGTCTCTCATAGTGTAAGGTCGCGGGTCTTGTTTCCAACTCAACAATTAGCGATTGTGTGCCTCTTTAAATTCTAACTCTACCTCTTGCAACTCTCTCTAACTCTGTGCTACTCATCCAGACCTTCAAGAACCTCGTTTGTGCGGTACGTGGTCGGTCTTCTGGACTTTTGAAACGCTCGTACTTCCGCGACTACTCTTCAGTGCTTTAGAACTGTGACAAAGGAAGGTGGACTGGATTACCAAAAGTGTCTCCAACTACTCCTGTTGGATACGTGGTCAACCAATCTCTGTGGTGAGTCAATTCTCTCTAATTAATTATTTACGTCCTTAGTGTATTCCCCCGTCTGCTCCGGAAGAGCAGTGGTCCTCTGTGTTCAGGAACAGAAACATTAACATTCTCTACCCGACATTTAGTGGTCCTCCGGGCCGGAGGACAAATTGTACACGGGATAAATTGTATCATCCGTGGACAACAGCCATTTATTCGTGTCTAATCAATTATGTTAATTACAACAAAACTCTAATTAACTAAGAGACAATATTGAATAGAATAATCTCTTAGAATTGAATTGCTAATTTTTCGACTTTCTTTTGCAATCAATCATTATTTTTACTAATGAAACAATTTGGCAAAGTTAAGTCTTGTGATGTAGAGTTCAAGTATCTAAAACCGGTTCTCACCCCTCGTACCAGTTATAGCAACGCGATCAATAACTGGAACTCTCTCTGTCTCTCTCTCTCTCTCTCTTATGCAAGGTTGAAATGTCAACAACTGTCAAATAGAGCATTGTTGTTTGTTTACATTCTTGACTTGTTTACTTTGTATAGATTATATTATTTTTGCTTTTACTTTGTTCAACTAATACTAAACACTCTACTGTATTAGAATAATTATTCACTCTATTTTAATAGCAATCTAGACATATATTTTCTATTCTAACAAGGTTAAATGAAAGTGTTATTTTTCTCACTTATAAAGTAACATTGAGTGTCCAGCATTAACAGTCACATAGTAGGTTGTTAGGTAATCATTCTTAATTATCACAAAGGTATTCATTCATATTTTAATTAGTTCAATTGTAATAATTGATTTTTTATCAATCAAGTAATTTGTTAATGGATTTAATGTTGTACACATCATGTTGTTGTTTCTACTTTGATTTCTTTGAATGTTGTAAATGACATAATCCATTTTATCAATTTTGTTTGATTTTTTTTGTTTAATATTGTTAAATTTGACAATAGGTCATAGTTGAATTGAAGTTTGCCACATAACTTAAACGTTTAACTACATTAACAAAAGGTATTTTTTTAGAATTAAATTTACTTATTCTCTTTTAATGTTTTTATTATTCCTTTGTAATTCATGTTACTAATTACTGTAACTTGTAAAGGAAAATTACTCTTTGAAAAAGGTTTTTTTTTGAAAACCTCATAAATTGTGTTGTGTCACTCTCTTTGAAACTGTGTTAATGATTAAAGTTTGGTCTGTATATTATTTTTTAGTTGTTAGTTGATAAATTATCTCACATCTCATGTTATTTCCTTTAATCCCGAGGGGGACGTAGGGCCGCAACAAATGATCTCCACCGAACTCGATTCTGGGCCATCCGCTTTGCCTCTCCCCAGCTCTTGCCTTCTTCTTTTAGCTCCTTCTCAACCGATCTCCTCCATGTCATCCTTGGCCTGCCCCTCTTCCTGCTACCCTGTGGGTTCCAATCCAGAGCTTGGCGGCTGATGTTGTTATTCTCTTTCCTTAAAGTGTGTCCTATCCACCCATATTTTCTTTTTTTAACTATATCAGCAACAGGGGATGTTTGCGCCCTCCTCCATAATTCTTCGTTAGTGATCATGTCAGGCCATCGGACACCTAAAATTCTTCTCAGGCACCGGTTTATGAAAACCTGGAGTTTGGCTGTTATTGTTTTTGTAACTTTCCAAGTTTGACAACCATAAAGAAGTACAGAAGTTACATTTGTTCCAAAGATTCTGAGTTTAGTGCTTCTTCTTAGTTGGTTTGATCGCCAAATTGGTGCTAGTTGGGCAAAAACTCCCTTGGCTTTTCTGATCCTCTGTGCCACATCTTTTTCTGTCCCCCCTGACGTAGATACTATACTTCCAAGATAGACAAACTCTTCCACTCTCTCAATGACCTTGCCATTCAGCTCCAGTTGTTGGTTGTCCCTTTCATTTATTCTCATTTCTTTAGTTTTTTCCAAATTAATTTTTAAACCAACTTTTTTCCCTTCTCTGTCAAGATCTCTGAGCTTATCTTCCATATCTATTCTTCTATGAGCAATAATGCACAAGTCATCGGCGAAATCTATGTCTTCGAGTCTATCAGTGAGTCCCCACCGCAGCCCTCTGGGCCTTCTTGCTATTTTCCTCATCACTCCATCCAAAACCATTAGGAAGATGATTGGCAACAACAAACAACCCTGCCTAACCCCAGTCTTTATACTGAATGAATCTGACAGTTTTCCCTCATGTACTATCTGGCATTTGTAATCTTCATAAATAAGTTGGATGAGATTGATTATTTTCTTTGGGACTCCAAAATATTTTAAAGCTTTCCATATCGATTGCCTGCTAATAGAATCGAAAGCTTTTTCAAAGTCAACAAAGGACAGGTATAATGGTGTTTGATATTCGGAACTTTGTTCAATTACTATCCTTAAGGTAGTAATCATATCTATACATGAATAGTCCCTTCTAAAACCCGCTTGCTCTCTCCTTAATTTGGTGTCCACTACTTCTTTGATTCTGTTGAGAATTATTCTTGTTAGTATTTTACTTGGCACTGAAAGCAATGTAATCCCTCTCCAATTAGTACAGAGTGATGTGTCCCCTTTCTTTGGGATCTTTATAAGCAGACCATTTTTCCAATCTTCTGGTATTTCTTCCTTCTCCCACACATCTTTTAACAGATCCTGAAATATGGTTGCAGTTACTTCCACATCAGCTTTCAACATTTCCGGGGTAATGTTGTCCACTCCTGGGGCTTTCCCATTTTTCATTTCCTTAAGGGCTGTTACTATTTCTGCTCTTGTTGGTATTGTCACATTTATTCTTGGGTCTTCCAGAGGTTGTTGCTCCAAGTCCTCTTCACCAATTCCGACATCCGCTTGTTCAGTGCCCCCTTCAACTTCTCTGTTCAGCAATTCTTCAAAGAACTCTTTCCATACCTTCATTTGTTCAGCTTCCATTACTACTAGTTCTCCATTTTTGTTTTTAATGGGTTTCCTTGCAGTAAACTTTTTGTTTGCTAGCGTTTTTGTTATTTTGTAAAGTTCTTTGCTGTTGTTTTGTTCAGCTGCCTCTTGTGCCTCTTTTGCCAGGTCTTCAACCCATTTTCGTTTATCTTTCCTGAAGCTCCTCCTTACCTCTCTGTGTTTTGCATTATAGACATTCAAAGCTTCTCTCTTTTCCTCCTCACTCTCTGCTTTATTTATTCTCTCCTTTTGCTGTTTCCTTTCTTCTATTTTCCTCATAGTGTCATCTGATATCCACGGCTTTTTCTTCTTTTTCCGATATCCTATTACTGTTTCACTTGAGTCTATTATCACCTTCTTTATCATGCCCCACTTTTCTTCAACACTCTCAGAATCTTTCAGAGCTGCATAACTGTTCTGCAGTTTAATACCGAATTCCCTTGCAGTTACTTTTGTTCTTAATCTGTCTGAGTCCAGTCGCTTTTGCGTTTTTCCAAATTGAACTTTTTGCGACGCCACCTTCAGCCTGACATCTGCAGTTACAAGGTGATGATCACTTCCACAATCTGCTCCTCTTCTGGCTCTCACATCTAGGAGAGATTTTCTCCACTGCCTGCTGATAAGAATGTGATCAATTTGATTTTCTATGACTCCGTTTGGGGAAGTCCATGTTACCTTATGACACTTTTTATGAGGGAATAAAGTGCCCCCAATAACCAACCCTTTGTCTCCACAAAAATCTACCAGCCTGTTTCCATTTTCATTCATTTCTCCTAATCCATGCCGTCCAATTATATTTTCAATTCCCTTATTGTCGTTTCCTATTTTTGCGTTCAAATCACCCATAACTATAACTATATCTTGTCTCTTCACCTTCCTGCTAGTGTTTTCCAATAATTCATATCTCAATAATAAATCTCACATCTCAGTGTGTCCAAAATAATTAGCTTGTTTATGCCAAAAATTGATGTTTATGAATTTATGTTTTGGTTCATATCACTGTATTGTTGTCTCTTGTAATTAACTACCGTTTAATTATCTCACCATGCCTCCCAAAACGGTTGAATTTAACAGTTCCATTTACTCACGTGTAACTGCTCTTCTCAAAGTGCGTTTTAATAAATTGAAAAGTATTCTAGAAGAATTCTCTACTCAAACTGAATCTCTAACCTCTGTACAAGTTAACACGCGAGCACACGCGCCCCTTTTGTGACGTCTCATCACGCGCAACGGCAAATTGCTCACACAGCGTTTAGGTTACCCTTATGCCTTGGTTTACATATTTATTTTTGTGAAAATTTTTCTGAAAAATATTTGGTTCCTTTTGAGTTTCTTAGGGTGTAGCTTTCATATATATATCTATGATATTAGTTGAAAGAAAAATTGAATTCAAATCGTTTGCAAATGGCATAACTCAATACCATCATGAGGACACGCACCATTAGCAAACTGCCGTACTTTGAAAAATCTCAAACATAACGTGGCATAACACCCTGTTAGCAAACTGCCACTTTTATTGGGAAAAGATTTGCGGGTAAAAAAATTATAATCCAATATTTCACAAGAGTAGATATTTTTGGATGGTAATAGGCTCACTTTTTTTCGGTTTTCCAAGATGGCGGCGGTCACGTGACCGGATCCAAGATGGCGGCGCAGTGGTGCCAACCCCCACCCCCCTCCCCCAAAATTTCCCCCCATTTCCCACAAATTACCCACATTTCCCACACATTACCCACATTCCCACCACATTACCCCCCATTTCCCCCAAATTCCCTTGTTATACTATATAAAATACACTGTTAACCTTTCCAGTGTTATACTATAGAAAATGAACTTTTTTTGTCCAATATGGCGTCTTTTTCCTTGTTATACTATATAAAATACAAAAGATGGCGACCGGATCCAATATGGCGTCCTTCTCTCCCGCGCCAAATTCCCTCCCAAATTTCCCTCATCCAATATGGCTGCCTATCAATCTAATATTTCATATACTCTATGTGGCCGACGCGATCGCAGCGCCCCAAGCAGCAACGCCGATCGCAGCGCCCCAAGCAGCAATACACGCGACCGCAGCGCCCCTGGTGCCAACGCCGACCGCAGCGCCCCTAACGGCATCAGCGGGTGACGCATGCGCATCCAAACGCTTTGCTCTGATTGGCTGCTGCCTCCGCATCCAAACGCTACGTCCCGATTGCCTGCCACCCCTATTTAACCGACCAACACAATCAATCTTTCTCACTTCTGCTCTTGCGCTCGCGCCGATCAGACGTGCCTTCACTTTACTCCCACTCGATATGAGTAATACTTTAACTCTTTATTATATTTTGGAAACCGTTCTCTGTACGGTATTTCAAAGTAATAATCAATATTTTGAATATCATTGCTTTTTGTACTTTAATTTAATAATTAACTTTTAATCAATTTTTTATCGAAGTAAATTTAATTGAATCCTAACCTAACCATGGAATCCTATGCCATAAACGACAACCTGGTCACCATTTCCCGCCGGTTCAACACTTCCGACCCTGATCTCCTTAACTTACTTTCCGATCATAAAAATATAATCATGGCTGAAATAAATAAACACCGAAATAGGCTCGGGGGAGTAAAATGGTACATCGTGGTCCAGATTAAATTTTCCAAAACAATAAACAACGAAGAAATCACCACAACACCTTTCTTTCACGGTAAAACCCACCCTTCGTTACCTTCTGATTCTCTAGATATGCAGTATTCCGAGGCTACAGACAAAATTTTAGAAAGCGTGGCTAAGTGGGTAAGTCAAGGTAGTGGGTGGGTAGTTGAAAATGTTTTACGATTAGACCTATTTATCGCAAAATATCAACCCCTGTACGCCTCTTCTTTCATACTCACCCCGAAAAAAATTTTTCACCCCTCTAAAGGAATTGTAAATATTAAGAACGATGATGAAAAATATTTCCTGTACTCTGTACTTGCCCAATTGTACCCGGACCAAAATAGACGAGTAAGCTATTACAAAAAACTTGAAAATAAAGTAAATATGTCTGGGATTAGCTACCCTGTCAAAATTTCCGATCTTGATAAATTTGAAAAATTGAACCCCGCTGTCTCTGTAAATGTATTTGGATTTGAAAAAGATGAAATTTATCCCCTAAGAATAACAAAAGAAAAATTTAGAGTTCATCACGTTAACTTGTTACTTTTGACTACCGACACGAACACTCACTACTGTCTGATCACTAACTTATCCCAACTTTTATCTCACTTGACTAAACACGCAAATGCACATTACTACTGTGACTACTGTCTACACAGATTCCGGACTAAAGACTTACTTACTAACCACTTACCTTTGTGCTCACCACACGGAGCACAAAAAACTAGACTACCGACTGATGACGAAAAATACATGTTCTTTACAAACCATACACTTACACACAAAGTTCCCTTCACTATTTACTGTGACTTCGAGTCCTTCGTTGTTCCGATCGACACAGCACTCAACAATCCATCTACTTCACATACTACCAACACTGCCCATCACGTACCTTCTGGCTTTTGCTACGTAATTATTGACAGTGACGGTAAACCCATAAAACAACCTAAAGTCTATAGCGGCCCCGATGTTGTAGAAACTTTTCTAAATTGTTTGATTGCAGAGTCTGAGGAACTCTTACCCATTATTAAAAAGACTATCCCGATTAAAATGTCTCCACAAGACAAAACTATTTTCCAAAATGCTACCACCTGTCACCTTTGTAAAAAACCTTTAACGGTGACAAAGTGGCTAAATATAATCATTTAACGGGCGAGTTCTTGGGACCCGCCCACAATTCTTGCAATCTAAATTACAAAGTTCCCGATCATATCCAAGTCTTTTTCCATAACCTCAGAGGTTATGATTGTCATCACCTGATCCAAGGATTAGGTAAATTCAAAAAAGAAAAACTGTCATGTATCGCTACAACCAGTGAGCGGTACATTTCAGTCACCCTTGAATCCTTAAGATTTTTGGACTCGCTCCAATTCTTAAATGCTTCTTTGGACACAGTCGTGTCCAACCTAGTTACTGACGGGGCTTCCAAATTCCAAATTTTAGGGCAGTGTATGACCAATACCGAACTACTTCTACGCAAAGGTGTCTTTCCCTATTCTTACATGACAGACGAATCTAAATTCAATGATACTGAACTCCCTCCCACGGAGGCGTTCTACAATGACCTTACACAAACGCCGATTTCAGACGAAGACTACACACATGCACAAACCGTATGGACCGCCTTTGACATGACCACTTTGAAACAATACCACGACTTACACTTACTCACAGACGTACTATTACTGGCAGACGTGTTTGAAAACTTTAGAACTACCAGTATGACTTACTACGGTATTGACCCATGTAACGTCTACTCTGCCCCCGGACTGGCATGGAATTCCATGTTAAAAATAACAGACATACGTCTTGAACTACTTACAGATATTGACCACCACCTCTTTGTTGAGTCTGGGATCTGGGGTGGTGTCTCCATGATACCCAATCGGCACGCTCAGGCTAACAACCCTTACTTACCACACTTTGACAACACAAAACCAACCAACTACCTCCTTTACCTAGACTGTAACAATTTGTACGGGACCAGTATGTCTGATAGACTCCCAGAGTCTGACTTTAAGTGGATCGACCCACAATTAATTGACTTTACAAAAGTACCCGACGACTCTGACATTGGTTACATTCTACAAGTCGACTTACACTACCCTGACCATTTACATGACTTACATTCTGACTTTCCACTGGCCCCAGAAAGAAACGTAGTGACAGACGATATGCTTTCCCCATACTGTAAGGACCTACTTGACGAACTCTACTATAAACCCGCCAAGACCGAAAACTACTAACTACTCTATGTGACAAAACAAAATACGTTGTACACTACAGGACTCTAAAACTATACCTACAATTGGGACTTGTACTGACTAAAATCCACAGAGTTCTTAGTTTTAAACAGTCCGCCTGGTTAGCCCCATTTATTAACTTTAACACAGAAAAAAGAAAAGAAGCTAAAAATAATTTCGAAAAAGATTTTTTTAAATTAATGAATAACGCCACATATGGAAAGAGTTTGGAAAATGTTAGGTCGAGTATTGATTTTAAATTGGTCACTAATGAAAAGCAATTGGTCAAATGGACAGCTAGTCCCAGACTTAAAACATTCTTCGCATACAGTAAAGATATCGCGGGATTGGCTTTGAAAAAACAAACAATCTTCTTAAACAGACCCATTTATGTCGGGTTCTCAGTCTTAGAAATTTCAAAATTTATCATGTATAACTTCCATTATAATTGGGCAATTGCAAAGTATGGGAAAAAAATAAAACTTTGTATGACTGACACAGACTCACTATTCTACAATGTATACACACTGGACGTTTACGCAGATATGAAAAATGAATTACACCTTTTCGACACGTCTGACTATCCACCTAGCCACCCATGTTATAGTGTAGAAAATAAAAAAGCGTTAGGAAAGTTCAAAGACGAACTAAATTCTAATCCGGCTAGGGAAATAATTGGCTTGAGAGCGAAATGCTAATCCGTCCTAAATTTAGATCTAGAGGAAAAGAAGGTAGCCAAAGGCGTCCCCCGAGTCGCGATAAAAAAACAACTAAGACATCAAATGTATAAAGATTGTCTGCTTAACCATTCGTTGAAAACAACATCCACTCTAAACATCCGTAGTGAAAAACACAACACATACACTCAACATATTTCCAAACTATCACTATCCCCATTTGACGACAAACGCTACATCTTGGAAAACGGCATTGATACACTAGCATACGGACATCACATCATCAGCAAAAAACGAGCTTTAGAACACGATCATGATTACAGCAATAAAAAACCAAAACTAAAATAAAAACATACCTTACAAAATAAACACATATTAAGAAGAAAAAAACAACTATCATATAAATTGTAAACTCATCTAAATGTAAACATTCCTGTATCCCTAAACGCTCCATCACCGTTATCGTATTCATTCTTATCACTAATGGCGCCAATTCCATTCCAACGGAAACATTGTCGTTAAAACTTATGAACATGCACTTAAATCAAACTAATAGTTCTAAAATATGCACCATATTGAATATCTTCTATGTATATATGCTTTTATGTAAAAATGATGTAACCATATATGACAAATAAAAATAATACTACCTTTTTATTCAACTAATGGTGCCTGTACCTTTCGAGCAACTGTATGAATGCGGCTCTGGGGCCTGAAAACCCGTATCCAAAAGCGAATGTGGCTCTCGAGCGTAAAAACCCGTATCCAAAAGCGAATGTGGCTCTGGGGCCTGAAAACCCGTATCCAAAAGTGAATGTGTGTTGCTCGTTAGGTAAGGTTGTACAATTGGCAGGGAGGCAGTAAACTTTATTTCTATTATTTGTATGGTCGACTGCCACCGTATAGAGCGAGGTTGGGGCTCTATACACAAAAAAAACCAAATAAATTGTTAAACTTACCTTGAATCCTTCCATTCTTCCACTATGAGCGTAAGAGAGCAGATAGCAAGGGAGCTACATGCCCCAGTCAGAAAAAAATTCCCTACTAGACCTGTAGAAGTAAAGGGAATACAAGACTTGTTCCAAGCTGACTTGGTTGAAATGATACCTTATTCTAAACAAAATCAAGGGTACAAGTACATCTTAACAATAATAAATTGTTTTAGCAAATACGCCTTTGCCGTTCCATTAAAAGATAAGACTGGCCCAAAAATCGTTAAAGCCATAACACCTGTATTAGTGTCCAATAAAATGAAACACTTACAAACAGATGCGGGTAAAGAATTTTACAACGTAGGATTCACAAAGCTAATGAAAAAATATGGTATAAACCATTACTCGAGCTACAGTGATAAGAAGGCGTCCATCGTAGAGCGGTTCAACCGTAGCCTTAAATCATTAATGTGGCGAAAGTTCACGGAGCGAGGTAAGTATCAATGGGTCAAAATACTACCTTCTTTGTTGGAAGAATACAACACAAGAAAACATAAAACCATTGGCATGGCTCCAAGCCATGTGAACAAAAGAAATGAAAACATAGTCAGAAGGAACATTAATAAAAACAGACAAAAGTACAAGAAAGTGGATAAAAAGGTTCGTTTTAAAGTAGGCGACAAGGTGAGAATAAGTAAGTATAAAAAAGTATTTGACAAAGGATACCTACCCAACTGGACTAATGAGATATTTACTGATTACAAAGTCCAAACCACTATTCCTACAACCTACCTCCTCAAAGACCATACCGGTGATGTTATTAAAGGAAGTTTCTACGAAAAAGAGCTACAGAAATCCAAAACAGACGATGTATACTTGATTGAAAAAGTACTTAGAAAGAAAGGAAACAAAGTATTAGTTAAATGGGCAGGATACGACGGTAAACACAATACATGGGTGAACAAGAAAGATCTGGTATAAATAAAAGTTTCCCTTACACTTTCATCCATAACCCAACAATGCGTGTTATTGAACAGAACACAAAGCTACCCGTCGAAAACTTTGACATGTACACTACACGCACAGGTAGTGACATTAAACATGGTCCATTATTACCATCCACCATAAGGTGCATAGTGGCTGGACCTAGTAACTGCGGTAAAACAAATGTTGTTTTCAACATGTTGTTCGATCCAAACGGATTAAGGTTTGAAAATGTTTACATTTTCTCAAAGTCCTTACATCAACCCAAGTATCAATTTTTAAAAAGTGTTTTACCCAAGGAAATTGGATACTTTATATTCGATGAAAATACTAAAGTCTTACCACCCAAAGAAGCTAAAGTTAACTCTATTATGATTTTTGACGACATTGCATGTGAAAAATACGATAATATACGCAACTACTTTACTATGGGTCGACATAACAACATTGATTGCTTCTATATAGGACAAACCTACAGTAGAATACCCAAACAATTAGTAAGAGATAATACAAACCTGATTATTTTATTCAAACAGGACGAAACAAATCTCAAACATGTGTACAACGACCACGTAAATACCGACATGACCTTTGAAAAGTTTAAAGAAATGTGCGCTTTAGCTTGGAAAGACAAGTACAGTTTTATCTGTATTAGTAAGGACTGTGAATTAGATAAAGGGAGATACCGAGTTGGCTTTGACAAGTTTCTAGCCTCATAATATAAATACGGCCTACTTTAATTTTCAACAACAGTTAGCGACAAGTCCCTGTGTGATCCACAACTAGAACAAACTCTTTTTCATTTATAAACATGCCACGAAAGAGTAAACATCAATCTCTAACGAGAAGAATTATACAGCTACAAGACGCTGTCCGTCACAAGTACCACGCCTTCAAGTTGGGGAACGTGTATACCGACCAAACGTTGGAAAAACAATACAAACCAATTTTGTCCGAACTTAGAAACAGAACAGATATAAAAAACGAACCAAAAGAGGAGCCTATGGAACTCAGTGCGGACGAGCAGGATAACTTTAAGCCAGACTATATGTCAACGCCTAAAGGACCATCGTTTATTCAAGATATACAAGTGTTTGAAACCTCATCTCCCCCCCCACCCTTGGTTAGTCAATTAATACAAAGCCCCGCAAAGTTTCACGAGGCGTCACAGTACGTTTCAGAGACATTTAACGCACCTATTACACGGAAGTACATGTTGAAACTTTTAAAAGACGAAGCTGGTGTTAAGAATAAAATGGACAACATATACGGGCCGCATATAGACGATGATACATTAATGGTGGGTAATCAACCGCTTACATTCGACAACGAAGGAAACATTCACTTGAACAATGTACAGTACAGAGGAACTGAAGGCCTTTACGAATTATTATTTAAAAGGCAACCCGATGAAAAGTTATACACACAAGATGATTTGGACGCTTATAAAGATGTTCTGATAAAACCGAATGCGCATAAAAAAAGGTTATTTACCTCATAATCACATTAACCGACCGACAAAGTCCATAAAATATAAAAACATAATTTCCGTATTATTCCCCAAACAAATATACGGTAAAGGGCTAAAAGACTTTGGATGACGTGACATTTCCTATTGGGACAATCCAAACGAATTATGTGACAGATTAAAACTAATTATAGATTCGACAGAGGCTGGAAATGGTAACCATAGGAACGAAATTCAAAACATAATCGAGGAATTAAAAGAAGCTAAAGTCATATCAAGAGCTGGTAATAGTCGTTACAAAGCATTAATCGGTTTATAATTTAGTTTCAAAACATTCCAAAAATTACATAGGAAAGAATTTACAGTTGGCAATATTTGTGATAGCAGTTGACCTTTGAGGTTAATGTTATATTATTTGCTAAATTAGCTCCACATGGGTGCTCCACGTGCATATCAATCACATGATAACTTAGAGGCCAAATTTAGTAATATCAAACAGCAATATATGCATTTCCTCTAGAATCTGACCATATTTCGTCTGTTAGTAAACAAAACAAAAGAATTATTAAGTTATCACGTACACAGACAATTATTGTAATTAAACGGAAGAAACCAAATATACAATATTTCTAAATACAGACTTATGTATAAAAAAGCGTGTCTATACGTATATATATAAACAGACATAGTTTGTTTTCATCAGTTAGACTATGTCTGTGGACAAGTTTGGTCGCGTCTTGCCCTCAGAGGGCAATGTAAGTGGCAAAGGACCACCAGGCGAAGGTTTTAAACTAACACCTGAAGGAAACTATGATATTGAAAATAAACGAATGGTTAACGTTGGTGTGCCCGTGGCAGACAACGATGCCGTTACGAAGACATAATTTGAGGCTAACACGATGCCAAACTTACAAAACAGCTATTCTGCGCGTAACAAGAGGATAAAAAATCTAGCATCACCAAAGGAGCTCGGAGATGCCGTGAATTTGAGAACTATAGGTGAACAATGTGTACTGTACCAACAAAAAACAGTCAACGTAGGAGATAGGCTTATAACAAGGGTAAAGGATCCTACAGGTCCTAATCATGCGGCGACCAAGCGTTACGTAAATGCTACCGTTCCTGTTAAAACTAGTAGTTATTGGAGTTTTGAAAAGCGACGTTTAGTTTCTGTAGCTGACCCACATTATAATCAAGACGCCGTAACCAAGTCATATCTACTGGAAAACTGTCCAAAGAAACGCAAGGACGACTGGGACTTTGATAACATGGGAATCAAATCTGTTAGGGACGCGAAAGAAATGGACGAGGCCGTAAACTTAAAAGTGTTAACTGAAACAAAATCACATATTTTGGAAATATTGAGTCAACAAACAACAACGATAGGTACAGTGCTGACAACACTTAAAGAGACGGTTAATGCACTAGAGAGGCGGATTCATGAAAACAGCGTTAAATCAGAAAAACAGCTTAGAAAACTCGGTCAGGTACTCTTTTCCCATATTCATGGTGCTAAAGGGCGGAGTACAGAAACACTGACTGCCGATAACTCCATAAACTGGGCTGAAGTTTTCGGTGAACAAGGTGAGGGGTAATATAAAGTGAAATATAGCTGTCCCGTCATTCCTTAACTATCCTTCGTATGGGACACATCTAATGAAGAAGAAAACGTCACGCTGCGGCAGGGGACTCGTATCTAGTGCACTCGAAGGAATTGGACATTTAGCTGGAACAGCCTTAAACAGGGGTATTGATCTACTGCCAGTGGAACTTCACCTGCCAGGATACAGGTACTGTGGGGATAGCACCAAGTTAAAGGAGAGGTTAGCTCGTGGAGATCAGGGGATAAACGGTCTGGACGAAGCTTGCAAGATCCACGATATAGCCTACTCAAAATATTCAGACACAGCGCAGAGAGCACAAGCCGATAGAGACTTGGCTGAAAGAGCTTGGAAAAGGTTTAAAGCATCGGACTCGTCTGTGGGTGAGAAGGCCGCAGCCTGGGTAGTTACAACAGCCATGAAGGCTAAAGCAAAGTTGGGTGGAGGTAATCGTAGAAGTGGCGGTGGTGTGATCAAACGTAAAAAGACAGTAAAGCAAAACCGGCGTGGAAAAGGGCTTTATCTAAGACCCTGGGTAGGCCGAGGTGTTAAGAATGCACCTAAGAACAAGAAGAAGTGCACTTGTAAGAAGAAAAAAAAACCTCAAATTAGTCTATGTTCCTGAACACGCCCTCTCCAATTACGAACTCGTTAAATAAGCTAAAAAATTGAACATTCCACACTTTTGAGGTGTTTACATGAGGGACACACTTCCGAATAAACCTAGATTGAACGAAAGTGCAATTATTAATTTGGACAGTATACAGGGGGAAGGTACACATTGGGTTTGTTATAAAAAGCTAGGTAACGAGGTGATGTACTATGATAGTTTTGGTAACTTGCGTCCTCCTATGGAACTAATCATATATTGGGGCCCCAGTGTTAATATAAAGTATAATAAGGAAAGGCAACAGGATTTTGACTCAGTACTCTGTGGGCACTTGTGCTTAGAGTTCCTCGTTGATAATGTTTTGCCTTAGCGGACAGAGTTCAACGTGAAGTTGTGACATATTTCCTTCGATCGATTTATCGACAGGTGATTGGGAGATTGGCTTGATCGACCTCACAACGTACAATTCAATACCGAACATAGAAAAGAACGTGAACGATACATTCCACTATGGGGACACTGTAATAAAAATCCCGACCGGCTCCTACGAGATTAGCGATTTAGAGAATTACATTAACAGTAACATAAAAGCTGGTGTAAGATTCAGTTTAAAACCAAACAATAGTACTTTGAAAGTTGAAATTACTTGTAGTGAGCCCATTCACTTTGAAACAGTAAACAGCCTTGCTACCTTGCTCGGCTTTAATAAAGCTGTATACGAAGCTAATAAAACTCACATGTCCAAAAATGAGGTTAACATTAACTCAGTAAATGTCGTTCGAGTCACATGTAACGTGGCAAGAGGCTCGTACCAGAACGGTCAGGAAAGCCATATAATACACGAATTTTATCCGTCAGTTCCACCTGGCTACAAAATAATTGAAACACCCCATAACGTGATATATTTACCTGTGAGTGTGCAAGCTTTGAATTACATTACTTGTGAGCTGAGGGATCAACAGGGGAAGTTTATAAACTTTAGAAACGAAACAATATCGTTACGTTTACACTTAAGGCGAAGCAATGGGATTAGTATTTAGGGAAACAACCGTGTTGAAACAGGTCAATAGACCTAATCCACCCAAGGTGTTAACATCACGCAATACAAAGCTTTTAAGATCCTTAGGATTCAAAATAAAGGTAAAGAATGTTAGAAATTGAGGGCGGAGTCGAATACAGTGATATTATCACCGGCTGTGAGTATCACACACACAAACCATACGCCTCTTCAACATTTAAAAACAATGATGAAATACGTATTACAATCAGTCAACAGGATATTATAACAGCCCCGTTCGAAAGCTCCCTGCATTTTTCTGGTAAAATTTCAGCCAAAAAGGTTGGCGGTGTAGTCACGGACATGTCTTTGGTTAATAACGCTATGGCGTACTTGTTTGAAGATATTAGATACGAAATTTCTGGTATAACAGTGGACCGTACTAAAAACTTGGGTGTTGTATCAACTATGAAAAGTTTACTGTCACTTAGGCAGAATGAAACGAACGCAATGAAAAATGCTTGTTGGTTCGGACCGGGGTCATCAGAAAATACAAAGGAGTTTACTTTTTCCGTTCCGTTAAGATTGCTCTTTGGTTTCATGGAAGATTACAGGAAGATTATTGTAAATATAAAACAAGAATTGATTTTGTTGCGGTCAGCAAACGACACTGATGCGTTGTTATCAGAGGATGCGCTATCACACAGCCTAGAGATTACTGATTTATACTGGCGTGTACCACACTTGACCGTTTCCGATAGTTACAAAGAAAACTTTTTAAGGCTCGTTAATAAAGACACGCCGATTCATCTTCCCTTTAGGTCGTGGGAGTGTCACGAATATCCCACGCTCCCACAAACAAAGAGACATAATTGGACTGTAAAAACGTCATCACAGATAGAGAACCCCCACTATGTGATACTAGCGTTTCAAACTGATAGGAAAAATAACATAAAAATGAACATGTCAGGTTTTGACCATTGTGATTTAATGGATATCAAGTTGTACCTCAATTCAAGTTACTATCCGTACGACAACGTCCGAGGTGACTGGAGTTTATTCTACGACATGTACGCTAAATTTCAGTCTTCATACTACGGTGTTTCCAACTCACCTATCATGGACTTGGATACTTTTAAATCGAAATGTCTGATCTTTGTAATTGATTGCTCTAAGCAGAATGATTCAATCAAGTCTGGACCTGTTGATGTACGCGTTAAATTTGAATTTAAAAATAATGTACCGGACAGAACTACAGCTTACTGCTTAATAATTCACGGCATTTAATGTACAATCTTTTAACAAGTACAGTAAGAACGGTTATATAATAAAAGAGGGTGAAGGTAAGTGAAGGGAGGGGGGGATAGTATTTAGTAATCAAACTAAATCAGGTAATTCAGTTGAGAGGATGGAGCCGCTAGGTGAGTATCTCGCGCAACATAAGCCAATCGATTTGTCGAAGCAGGACCTGACAGCTTTTCTAAAGGTTATGTACAACATAACCTCTGATTTCACCAAGGTTGTCACCGTAGGTCTGTTTGATGAGTTTAACTTTCAAGTGGGTATTTTGTTTCATAAGCAAGGCATGCGGAAATATGTTTTACTAAACAACATACAATTCACAAAGTTGAAAGAATTGGAACCTTCAATTACCAATGATCTGTGTAACAAAGGTGGTCTTCAAAAGAGATTCATTGATGAGGACATTAAATACACTATCCGTAACATATACCAAAAACCCCACGTAGATCTATGCGATAAGTTTAATGAAACATCCATTCTTTTCACTAAAGGTGAATGGTTGACCTTTGTCAGCTTATTACCTTGCATTTCACGGTACATTGAACAGTTGACCTGTGTAGAGCCTTACCTAATTGCCCACATTGATCGGGTTATGCTTAGTGATTCGGTCTATGTTCCCCCACCACTGGAGGTAAACGGTTGGGATGCAGACCATTTGCAGGATGAGGTTGTTTGGTATAAAAAAACAAGGTTCACTGTAGGTCGATCTGGTGCTAATTTAAAAATAAATATCAAGGAGTTGTTAAAAGGGGGAAGTTTAGAAAATGGGGGTGGTGGAGGGGAGGGAGGGGATGATTAGTGGTTGACAAAAATATTCTATTCAGTTGAGAGGATGGAGTCGCTAGGTGAGTATCTCACGCTGCCTAAGCTCTTGGAGCCAATTGATATGTTAAATGGTATTTTTTTTAAACGGGTCTTCTTTCTAAATGAAGGCTTTTCGAAATTACTTACCGTTGGAATTTTTAAAAATCGAGACTATAGTCTTGGGGTAATGTTCAAGGGAAGACACGACTACGTGTTCTGGTCGTTTGATGTATTTAGCCAGTTTTGTGTAAATTTCAATAACATTTCTAAAGCCTTAACAGACAATAAAAAGATTTATTTGGAAATTGACGAAAAAGAGGTTGTTAAAGTTTTATCGATCTTTGGGGTACCGCATGTCTTCCTTGGAAATACTTTAACGCTTGATGCGAGCGAACAAGCCCAGTCTTCTACCAACCAACCAGGTAGCACCTTGGCACTTAACGTGGGTGAGTGGGCACAGTTTCTATCCAACCTTCCGTTAATACAGTTGGAATTGCAGGAGTTGTTTTATGAGGAAGACCTTATAAAGCAATATCTCTGTGGAGGATTCCAAAGTCCATCTCCACACATTTTTAATAGATTAACTTGTGAAATTAATAGAATCAATGGCTGCGGTAGTTGAGTTTCAAGCCTTTACCGACAATAATAACCGTTTTATAGTTAAAGAATTGGCAATAGTAAGCGAACATTTTCAAACACAGATTGTTTTCAAGTCACCTTATTGCAAGTGTGCACTCGATGAGAAACAACAAAGGACAGCTAGATGGTTGATCCGACACTTGCACAGAATAAAATGGGAAGAGGGCAGTGTAGACTATGATGAAAATTTAATTCGCACACTTTGTAAACCTTTTGCTAAAATTTATACTAAAGGGTTGGGGAAGGTCAACTTTTTAAGAGAATTTCATCCTAACGTGATTGAACTACCGAAAGACTGTTCAAAGAATACTTGTCCAACCACTTGTATATTACCTGTACACGCCAACTGTAACTTTAAGTGTGCCTTTAAAACTGCACACCAAGAGTATAAAAGGCTGTCTGAACTTTAATTTGGTCATTATGTCTCTAACCACCATGGAGGACACATGGACTATGCTGTCAAAGGAGCCGAAGGCTCCAGTTGGTTTTTTAACCGACAGTTTTATCATGAAATTTGACAGGTATGTTAAATGGGACCTACTGTCAGCCCACTATGATTTTTCATTAGATATGTTGAGAATATACCAACATAGGGTAAACTGGGGTTTGATTTTAAAAAGGACAAAGTTTACCGAAGATATACTGAGGGAAATGGCTCCGAACTTTGATATATATTGTTGGGGAATTATAAGTAGATACCAGTCTTTGTCGGAACAGTTTATCGAGGAGTTTTTAGACAAAGTGGTCTGGGAGGATATTATTCTGTATCAAAACGTAAGTGGAGCTTTCTTTATCAAGCATTACAAGCGAGTGTGTGAAGTAGATGAGTGAACTTGCGTCCTATGGCTGGTCTAAACTCCGTAAGACCAGGACATGAACTGTCGAGGTGAGGACGGCCCAAACTTAATAAAAAAATGTCTGACTGTTCTCCAAGGTGGCCGTAAAATGCGTAAGACCTGAGACAGTCCTGCAGCTTGGGGCTGGATTAACCTCCGTAAGACCTCGAGTCACAGTCCGGGCCCTCGTACAGTTTGGTTGAATGGTTGGCTTAGAACCCGAAAAGTCCAGGGTGTTTGTGGATTAACCCTACGTTAGTGTGGCGCGGTCTGAGAGACCAATTAGTACTTCTAAGAAGAAAATATTGCAGCCGGGTAAGAATACGCCCTTCCCCTTCTCAATACCTTCCTCTAAGGGGAGCCTTTGCATGACCTTGAAGTGGCATTATTTTTTAACGACTGCAACTGTGCACAACTTCCGTTTCGGTCCCTGACACCAACCACACTAAACACGTTATGGTCTCAATCCTACAGAGTAAAGAAGGTTCTTAATCACAAAAAAGTTTATAAAACCATGAAAAACAATGAAAATGGATTAAACATTGTATGTTTATTCTAAAAATACTAATTTATTTATAAACATTTTGATATAAACAAATTTAATAGGGTTTTTAGATTTTCGGTCTCTGACACCCACCACACTAATAATGTTACTATTACTCACCACACTAACCTAGGGTATTTTTCTTAATCACAAAAAGTTTATAAAACCATGAAAAACAATGAAAATGCATTAAACATTGTATGTTTATTCTAAATTTTGATATAAACAATTCTAATAGGGTTTTTAGATTTTTGGTCTCTGAAACCCACCACACTAATAATGTTACTATTACTCACCACACTAACCTAGGGTTAAGCTTCACCTAAAATAAAATAATAAATTATAAAAAAAGTATAAAAAATATAAAATACAAAAAAATATATAAAAAGTAAATAACTAAATAATACTGGGAGGTAGAATTTTGTTATGGAGTGGCTATCACCGTAACTTGCGATGGTTAGGGCAAGTTACATTAAATTACCCGTGGGGGTTACCAGTCCTCTATCGGGCGCGTCCCATGGGAATTGGGCAATGCCCTTAAGTTTTGCCTTCAGCTTACTTGAGGGTAGTGAAGAATGAAACACTCACCGTGAAAGAAAATGGTTAGATAAAAAACAAACACATCAAAGAGAGATTGAGAATCAAGAAGTCTATATGGTACAACTTTCTATAAAGAGGTAAGAAATAATCAAAGGTATACACCCCTCAATGTACGTTTCTACAAGATCGTCTGATCAATTGGAAAAGGGGTTTTTTAATTCTGCAGCCCCTCCACCGCTGCAGAAAGTGGTGGCCTTCCGAAAATATCACACTAGCTGCCGTCTCCTAAAGGTTAAAAAAATCCAAAAATAAAATGAAGTGACAGAGTGTCAAATTTAGAATAGAAAAAAAGCAGGAGTGACGCCATGGGTGGGGTGAGCAGGCTCGTGGAGTGGACGCTCATGACGTCAACCCACCCGAGTTACTTAAAACTATGTATCAATATTTATGGGGCCCTGAAAAGGGCCGTTTTTTATAGAGGAGTAGGAGTTTAAGTGTAAAGGTTTGAAATGTCGTGATGGTCGTAATCATGTGTTACGTGGGCGGTTACAGTGAGTTGAATGTAGAGTTCCGTACCCTCACCCCATCCCCAACTGTCCACACGATGTTGATTTAGGAAGAAGGCATTTGGGATCAATATGTGTTCCTCTTCTGTACCATCTTCACTTTTAATGATTAACGTACAGTACAGGCGTACTGTACGGTTTTGAAATGGGAATGAACGAAGTTCCCTGTGGAAACTTAAAAACTCCTCCCTGTTCCGGACTACTCTGTTAATTGTGATTGATGCTACCATGGTCAACAAGTGTGGATTGAAGCGGACACCTAATCGCAAGAGTGGGGTGGGCTTGCAGAGGTTATCAAAAGTACATCTTTGATAATATGAATAAATGGTAAGCACTTTGTGTTAGTACAAGGTGCGCACGCTAGGTTAGTAGTTACAGGTTTTACCACTAGGTGCGCATTTGCACAGAGTAAAATCGACACTTGTTATTTTTTATTGTGGAAGTTTTAAGTCATTTAGTTGTACGAATTAAAAAACAACCTTGTGTCCGAGTGGTTTCGCATCCGACTCCTACGCCTTAAACCACAACCTTGTCACCACTACCCACCCGCTACCTTGGCTCACCCACTTAGCCACCCATGTTATAGTAATTTAAATAATCTTTACCGTAATATAACATTTGACTCCCAGAGTCGGGTACGCTAACCACTGGGCCACAGAGGGTTGATAGCTTTTTGTCTAATTTGTTTAATATATATTTATGTTTTGGACATTGTTGCTAGGGGCACTGTGATCGATCGACCAAAGCCCTTTTAGGATTTTTTTACGTCTTCTACGTATTTGTTCAATTCTATGCCTACATAATAACGTAATGGGCTTGGTTTTATTTGTAAAATATAATACAAAGCTTCTGGGATAGGCCTCTTGTGTTTGGTTGTAGTCAGTCTACGGTAAGCGTCACTGATAGTACTGTTATACATAAATGTATATTATCCTATATATCTACATTGATTTTGGTTCTGATAAATAACAATATTCATTAATGGAGTAAAAGTTAACATCTTAGGCTGTTAAGTTCTTATGTTGATAGAGGAAATGTTTATTAAATATATATTACTGTTTACTTTTTATTTTCTTTACTTTTGGGTTCTTATCTACAGGCACACGTTCGCTCACACACACTTTTTTACCTTTTTGTTATTTCTGAATATATATTGTTAATATATTTTGTCTTTGTACTCACAGGCTTACAAACACATTCACTTACCAAGCGGTGCTCCACAATGGTCCGCATCCAACGACTAGGGAATATCGTTGCACCACATGTAGACTTTTTCAATTCTAGCCTAAAATCATTTTTAGATAGTATACATGAGTAGCTGTAGAATTTTTTTGTGACTCTTATCAATTGTTTGAAATTTGCTGAGAACGTTTGCTTTGAATTAAGTCTCAAAGCAACTTTACCTAATTTATTTTGACTCTGTGGGCCTCGAATAAGTGTTTGTCATCTACTACTGTGTGTCTATGTGTTGCTTTTATTTATTGTTATTGTTATTAAATAACAATAACAATAAATTTAAATTTTGTTACTGTTGTTTTTTGACTCTGTGTGCCTCGAATGAGTGTTTGTCATCTACTACTGTGTGTCTATTTGTTGCTTCTATTTATTGTTGTTATTTGTTACTGTTGTTTTTTTGACTCTGTGGGCCTCGAATGAGTGTTTGTCATCTATTGCTGTGTGTCTATTTATTGCTGCTATTTATTATTGTTTTTTGTTACTGTTATTATTACTATACTTCTATTGTAGTTATTTGTAAGTTCTTTAAGTTACTGTAGGCAAGCGTCACTCGTAGTAATGTTATACGTGAATGTATGTTATCCTAGGGAATATCGTTTCAAAACTGGCATGGACGGATATAACTACTGGAGAAGTGATTACGGATTGACACTAAATCAGTAATGTGATTTTTGGGGGTCTTTTCAAACGTTGGGTCACATAATTACAAAGTGTGTCCTTTGCTCTTTTACGAAGGAATTAGCAAGTGTAAATAGAATTAGTTAGTCAAACAGGATGATGGATTGGGTGTAACTTTATTATTTTGATTAATAAATGATATGACTCTTTAGTCGTGTTCCAAATATTACTTCTTTTTTAAGTACGGCAGACCTTACACTATGCGTGTTAATGAAAATTAATGCTATGATATTTGCTTTGTTGCAGATAAGCCCACTGGCTGGAATGGAATTGGCGCCATTAGTGATATAATGTGTTTATGTTTATATACATTTTTTAGAAATAGTATATGTAATGTATAGTGTCATATTTATTTATTTATTTATTTTATTTATTTATTTATTTATTCGTAAGACTCCGATCGTCAAGATATGGGCGAATATGGATTTCGAATGAGTGTGATGAGTGTAGATGAGCGAATGTAGTCATTGTTACAAACTAAGGCCGACTATTCCTTAGAAAGTGTCATTAGGGAGGCGGTGATTCGTGGCTGCAACCCGATTAGTGATAAACCTACAGGAAAGTTCATCAGAAATCTTCATCCTCAAAACATCAACCTTCTAAATAGGTTACTCAAAGACGAAACCTGGACTTTCCTAAATAACAACAAAAATAATACAGAAAGCATGTATATTGAATTCAGTAACTGCTTCAGTTACCATTTAAACATCGCATGCCCATTAAAAAAGTCTAAAATAAGCCATAAAACTAGTCGAAGCTCCTGGATCACTAAGGGAATTTTAAAATCCAGAGATAAGCTCAAGTTTTATTACTCAATATACATTAAAACTCAAAATAATGATTTTAAAATATTTTATAGGCGATATAGACAGACATACAAAAGAGTAATAAGAGCTGCCAAAGCTTATAACATTAACAAATCTTTAAGTAAAAGTGATAATATATCTAAAACTGCCTGGAAAATTATCAATAATAATTCATCTAAGGGTACAAAATTAAATGCAGGATCTAAAATAAAACTCAAGGTCAACGATTGCCTAGTTGAAGATCCATTGCATGTTGCCAACGAGTTAAATTTATATTTTTCAACAATATCCTCCTCATTCTTATCAAATTCAGGTCGAATGAATAAGTCCCATGTTACAGAACAGGTCCAGTCCCCGGCCCCCAC